>BQNB010030215.1:42500-55076 GCA_026074375.1 Tanacetum coccineum
TTTCGTAGATTAACAATATAATTAATTTATTATTTATTTTTATTTAATAAATTATGATAATTAAATATAAATTTAATTATTTTGGGTCGGCACGCGTTGTGCTCAAAATTTTGCGAGGACATTTCAGTCACCTTCTGACTGTTTTCGGATCTCGGTCAAAACTAAAAAGTTGTTCGAAATATCGTTTTACATCAAATTGCTTTAGAGTCCGAGTTGTGAAAACGTGGTTTAGCTGCTCGTTTTTGATAAATCAACCTAGGAATAACTTATATCTCCTTTAAAATTCTGAAAATTCTCGGATGTTACAGTACCTACCCCTTAAAGAAATCTCGTCCCGGGATTAAATTTGTGTTATCCGATTGTGTGACCAAGGAAAGACTTAAGGTTAAATAAACTCGTCCTAAACAAGACGCTGATAACTTTATTCAGCAAAATTCAGTGTTTCTATACGTCTCAATCTACCAAAAATTTTGGCTAGGTTTGTCTAGGATATTTAATCCATCAATATGGGTATCACAAAATATATCATTACAGATGTTATGACTGATCTAACCGTGTTATAGGGAAAGTCTCATTATAGTGAAAACCTCAAGAAGAAGGTGTAGTCGCGTGAGTATGTGGTATGTGCTTAATTACACATACCTTTTTCCATTAAAAACGGACTTAAATGACCAAAAACAGACAAAAACTGCCAAATATATGTTTGTTTTGCATTTGTGTTGTGCAGGAAACGGATATTCACTAAAAGACAAAAATCGAAGCCAAACCGGACAAAACTGAGCACGGATTTGGAAAGAGCGCGAAAAACTAAGGCCAATGGTACAAAGGGATTGGAAACGGAGCTCAAACGGAAATTACCGGATTGACTCGACAACGTTTGTGTATTTTATGAGTACAAAACAGATGGTGTCAAAGGTCAACCTGGGAAACGTCATCGGAACTGAGCATCAAAAAACCGAGCCCGAAAACCTAAACCGCAAAAAGTGGGCCCACCCGTACCCTCCTAGTGGGCCGGGTCAGCCCACTTATTTAAACCTTTTAAACCCTTTATGACCCATAAGCCCATTCCCTTTTATTTAAAAACCAAACGGCCCAAGTTATAAACACTGACCCAATCCATTACCCCGCTTAACGGGTGTTAACCTTTTATTCTTTTGTCTCTACACCGTTAGTCCTAAAGGACCAACGTTGTTAGTCCAAAAGGACTAACGGTGCAATACCCAACCAACTACTAGGACCAACGAATATCACCACAAGGACGGTACATGTAATACCACTTAAAACTTTGAGGGGCCAAATGTGACAACCACCCAAACTTTTACCTGTCATCTCCAACCTTGATAAACCCAAGTTTTCCCGCCATGACCAAAACCCAAAACCTGTTTACCTTTTCCTTCTCCCCATAACACTCAACCTCACACCAATACACCATGGATCAAACTAAACCCTCACCTCCACTAAACCCCTAATCTCATTTGGCAATCCCACTATTTTCAAGACAAGATCCAACGACTGCCAAGAATGCAAAGAAGCACAAGATAACTTCAATGGCTGGGATTACTTTTTGGTTTGCTCTCACCAAACAAACACAACTAGCACAATGCAAAGAAGCTCAGCTGCCTATAAAAGAAGTGAAGACAAAAGTGTAACGGGAGTTTTTTTTTAGTTTTTAATGTTTTTAAAATTTATGTTTTTAATGTCTTAAATTTTGTCTTTTGAGCTGTTGTAATCGTTTAAGTTTAATGAAATTTTAGTTTAAAGCTTTTTATGAAAATTTGTCATTTCCTTTTTAATTCTGCTTAATTGAATTCAGCTTATTTCTTGCTTAAAACCTGCTTTGCCTATATAAGTTACCACTTATTAAGTTAAACTTGATTTAAGCTTAACTGAATAAGCATTTGCCATAAGTTACCTCAAAAAGGTCATTATATGATTTTGGAAGATAAGCCAGAAATTGATGGGCTTATAGGGCTTATTTACAGCCTAATTTATAAGTTGAGCTTGTAGACAAGCTCACTTGAGCTTTTAGTCCTTATTTGAGCAACAGGACAATGTACCTTTTTCTTTTTCTTCATCATTTTAGCTTATATAATTTCAGCTTATCTGCTTGGCTTATCGCTGCTTATAATTCTAGTGCTTTATTTCCTTAGTTTGTGTTATTATGCCCTTATTCACTTGTACTTAATCTGTTGTTGCTTTTTAAAACTTAAACTCATCTGTTTTAATGTTAAAAAATGAATTTCAGTTTTTATAAGGAGTGTTTGGGTTAACATTGAAAAATGGGTCAAAAGAGGTGAAGATTGGTTTTGGCTCTCTAATCAGTTTTGATAAGTTTAATAGAGGTTTAAAAGTTAGTTTTCATAAGCTTAGTTTAGTTATTACTAAGTCTTGTAGGTTTTTAAAACAATAGCTCAAGCCTACTAATCCACAGTAGGTTTCAAACTTTTTATTGGTAAAATTTCCTCAAATGTCAATTTGAGTTTAGTTTTTGTGTTCAAAGCTGGTATCTAGTGCATCAATATGTATCTATTTCAAGTTGGTAGATTTTGGTTACCCTTTTAAAAGTCTTTGATCAAAAACAGTTAGGTGTGGATAGTTTCTTTTTGGTTCTTAAGAGTTCAAGTGATGCAGGTCATATAAAGCCTAATTCCAGGTTAATTTTGGTATATGTTGATTATATTTAGCTTATATATGCTATGTCTAAATCTTGTTTATAGTGTTGTTTGTATTCAATGCATTTAAGAGTTTTAAAGCTAAGCTTAACATAGTCATTTTATCATAAAGAGCATGTAGTAGTCTGTCTTTAGTTTTGTTAGCTTATAACTTTGTCATGTATGCTTTAGTTTTGCTTATTAGGGTTCTTTCATTCCCGTTCTACTTCTTTTTAAGCTTATTTTAGATTTTTAAGTACTTATTATAGCTTAAAATTAAGATTGAAAAGCCCCTAAAGCTGTTTGGCTCTTTATCTTCCCCTGGTGCTAGGCAGTGGCTTTCAAACCATTTATTTTGGCTTATTTGTTAAATTTAGTTTAAGTAAAGTGCATTTTCAGAGAGCCCATAAGCTCTTAATACTTTAGGAGCTCAAGACCTTAGGCGGCCCCCTTAGCTAGCTATTTTTAAGACCATAATTAGGCTAAATTTTTCATTATGTATGCAAGTTTAGGATTTATAGCTTAGAATACTTATTGTGCAGGCTTATTAGCTTTTAGCTTGGGTTGAATTTTGTTTTTACTAGAATCATTAGGTGTAAGTTAATTCCATTAGTTGATTTTCTTTATTTCCGGTTGCTTATATTTAATGCTTAGTTGCAATAAATTTTAAAACTAGCAGGACTAACTTTAAAGTTAGTTCTGCTAAGTTCATAAGCTCATTTGTGGCTTATTTTGAGGTGCTTATTGGTTTTAAATTGTTCTCACATGCTTATTGCCTGTTCTTTTTTTTTTTGTGGTTATTTTCCTTTTTCTTTAGCTTAATTAGTCTAAAAATCCAAAAAAAGAAAAAAATAAGCCTTAAGCTTATTTAAGCCATTTTGTCACTTTTAAGCTCATTTTCCAGCTTATTTATAAGCTTTTGTAAAAACTTGTAGTTATAAAAATTGTTTATTTATAAGCCATTTTTAAGTTTATAAAAAAATTTTGAAAAAAAAATATAAAGGGGAAGGCCAAAGTCCCGGGTGAGCAAGACTCGAACCCGGGACCTCAAAGCCCTCAACCCTTATAAACCCCAAAGCCTTCTCCGTTGTGCTGGCATTAGCTCATCGGTAGTTAGAGGTTGTGTAGTTTATTTTGTAAGGGGGGTTTTTGCCCCATTTGCTTAATAAGCTTGTTGGGCTTATTTTGACAGCTTTTTTGATAAGTTGGTCAAGACAGTTATTTTTCTTAGGACAGCCCCCTGTCACACTTTCAAAGTTTTTTTTGATAAATTATCAGATTTTTATAAAAATATTTTAGTATTTTTTATAATTATTTTCTTTTTAATATTTAAAAAAAAAATTCATAAAAAATAAAATATTAATCAGAAAAATATAAACTTTTTTTTAAAAATTTTCTTTTTTCATATATTTTGTAGGAAAAATATTAAAACTTCTGTAGGGTTAATTTTTAAAAATTTTAATTTCTAAAGAACGGGTTTTGACCCGGTTTTTGTTTTGACTCGTTTTTGGGTCAAACGACCTCCGTTTTTAGTCTAGTTTTTTTAAACTTCGTTTTTAGTCAAGTAGAATCTATTTTTAGTTTAAAATTTGTTCTAGAGTTTAATGTGCTAAATTTAGGTTTTTAACCCTCGTTTTCCGTACCCATTTTAGGTTTTAAGTTATTTTACTTTCGTTTTTTAGGATTAATTACATTTTGTTTTTGCATTTTTAATCTTAGAAATAGAAAAATCAATCATACCTTTGTTATATTCGAACATCAATCATCAATCCGTCATTCGATTTTCCATTTAAGCCTCGTTGGGACATAACGACCCGGGAATCATACTTCCGGTTACGTATATATTTTATTTTTGTGAACTCTTAACCAATCCTTGGCTAAAGGTAATTGGTTGAGTGTTTGCTTATATATTATATATATATATTATTGACGAATCAATTTTTGGCGCCGTTGCCGGGGAGGCTGTGAAACGAATTTCGTAACGTTTGACAAATTTTGTTTGAATTTGTAAATATTTCTTTTATTTTCATAAAAATAAAAAAAAAAATAAAATACAAAAATATTTTTCATTTTCTTTTTATTTTAGTTATATATTTTAAACAAGAAAAAACCAAAAAATATAAAAACTTTGTCGCTTAATCGAGAAATAAAATTCTCAATTTATATATACTTTTACTAAATTATTATCATCAATTAAATTCTCGAAAACCAAAGATTCAAAAAACTTGCCTTTTGTGTCCCTTGTGAGGTAACGGACTCACTTTGAAAGTTAAAAACAATCTACAGTGGCGTTATAAGGAGGGTTGTTCAACGAAATACGACCCGAAAGGAGAAAATATGCTTGGCTTCCTTTCCTCCGCTCTTTGTGGTTAGTTTTTCTTTCAAAGAGCTACCGTTGAAGCTTGCAGATTATCGGTTAGTTGTCTTATCTCGTTTTGTTCCGTTGCTAAAATATGTTTGTTTTATAAACATTCGAAAAACAAAATATCTTCTTTTTTTGTATTCATTTAATTCTTTTCTTATCTCTCTTTACGTTTAATTCTTATGACGTCATTCGATCGTCGTTTAAATTCCCTTTACGCGATTAAAGAATGTTCGTCGTGTGGAGCTTTGTACACTGCAAACTGTGGTTGTTCGGAAGGGAGTCTTGAAGACAAGATTCTTGTTCCAATACCCGAATCGTCTCAACGACCCCTTAAAATTGAAAGAATTTGTCTCGATTGTGGAGACCCGGTTCACGGTCTATATTGTCGACGATGTACTCTAACACGAAAGACATTGGAGGAACTTTTCCTTCAATTTACTTCCGAGTCATCCGATGACAATACCAACGTTGTTAATGCTCCTCGAGAGCCATTCGTTGTCAAACAAGACCCCGGTAATTCACAAAGTCCTCCACAAATTGACCATTGTTGCCACGAGTGCGGTGATTCGTTAGATGAAATCTTTTGTCAACGATGCACTTGTAAGTCTTGTGGGAAAGGTGCTCATATTGGCTATAATTGTCCAACACAAACTCCGATTATCACTAATGCGGAACCATGCAACAATCGAACCGTTAATGAGCTCCCACAAGCTTCGCAAAGTTTGCAACAACAATGTCTTTTTCATACATGCCAACAATGTGGTTGTAATGAATATGATGGAGTTTGTTTTTATTGTAAAGTTGGAAATGGAACACCAATCAATGTTTCAACTCCGCACTCTTCTAACGATTCCCCAAAATTTTCCAACCACCCCACACACTATGAACCAATCTTGTGTGATTTTTACGGGAACGATGCTCGTTATGTCATCTATTGTACACCGCCAAGTTCCAAATCTTGGAACCATGCTTACTATCAAGACTATGAGAGTTCCACAAACTCACCGAGGTTTTCAACAACAATATCCTTGTTGTGAAGATTGCGGGGGACCTTATATGAGTTTTCAATGTCAACCGATGAATCAAAATTATTACGAACCTAATCCGTGTTATGATTCTAATTCTTTTGGTTATGACCAATTTTAACCCCCGCAATATACCGTCAATCATCCAATCTTCAATGTTTGAAATGAGCTTCTCAATTCTCAAAATGAGCTTTTCAAAATTCTCGAAATGGAGCTTCTTAATTCTCAAAACAAGCTCTATGGGCCAAATGACATCCATATTTGATTTGGTTGGTCAAGTTATCTAAAAAAATGGAAGAAGGAAAAGCGAATTGTGGATAAGAGCAAGCGGCCCTAAAGATCGATATTGGAAAGATCCTCAGTTGTATGTGATGAGAAGATGATTACCATTGGAATCACACCAGTTTTTCCAATCAAGGAAAACCGATGACTCTCTAAGTGTGGGGCGAACGGCATTTCTCGACTCTTGTTCCAGCAACTGGAATCCGGAGATTGAGTAATAAAGTCTAGTGTTGAGGACCTTGTCCCCAATACCCAAGTGGTCTGAGGGTATTCACGACCAAAATGTGTGATGTGTCTCTTTGTGAAAATTACCACCCCTTTTTAATGCTCGTCAATATACATTCTGAGATTGTTGTCAATTCCAATAGATGATAATTATTCGAGTGATGACGATTCTACCTACTGTGGGATATCTACTTAAGTGTCGATGCATCACCTCCGATTGTTGAAGATCGTCAGCTTAAACGTGGTTGGTGGAGTTAGTTGAACCGGAAGTTTGCAAAGGATTGATGATTGATATTCTTTAACAATCAAAGACGATACCCTTCGGGAAAATTGTTGAATGCCAATCTTCTTATTGCTAAGATCGATGCATTAAGAGATAATCTCACTCCATCTTCCGATGTTGTGACCAAGTCTACCTCTACATTTTCTAATCTTTTCTTGGAGGAGACTAACACCTTTTATAATTCTATTCCCGAATCTGAAACCTTTTTTTTAATCTAGAAGAGATTAGTAGTGGCAGTTCCAATACTACGTTTATGGTTTTATCTCTTCCGGATTATAAAGCTTTCTATCATGTTAACGATCATTTTAAAGTAAAGAGTAGTGGCTAGTTACCATAGCTCATGTTGATTTTTCTCAATATGATTCGTTTATCTTTGATCTTTCGAATGATCATTTTCCTCCTGCCGATAGGAGTGACCTTTATCATGAGGAGTTCGCCGATGAACTCACTCACATCATGTCTCTTCCGAATCTTGAATGTTTCAAATTTAAGATTGAGCCCGATCCGGGAGATTTGACTTCTATTGACCCCGGGATTCGTAAGAATGTGTCTACGACTAATGTGAATGTACCATTAGAGGATGACCAATCTTCTCTCTTCGCTTATGTTGTATGGATCTTTCTTGCTTTTCTCACGTATCCCGTTGTCCCTCCATATCTTCTCTCCACCGGGAATGAAGATACCATTTTTGACCCCGGCATCTCAAGTTATCATTCTTGTATGCCGGATGTATCTCATCGGAATGGAACTTTCATGAAATTCAATGTTTATCCAAACCGCTTGAATGAAAGTCCGATGATGATTTTATCTTCCACTTGCTTCCCCATGGACCAATGAATTCGGGGTCGTTGTCGGAGTTGTGACTCGGTTAACAAAAACAAGGCGCTTCGTGGGTGGCAACCCATGCTTATCCAGTCTATATTCTTTCTTTATGCTAATAAGTGTTTTGTGTTGTGATGAGGCTCACCTCTTTCATTATTCGTGTTTGTATGTTTTGTGGTTTATTGTACAGGATTGCCCGGATTGTGATGACTCTCGTGCTCGCGGTTTTGTCCTCCGATCACTCGAGCTTCACATCCTCGGCTTCATTTTGGGAATCCGATATCCTAATCTAATCGACTAACGTTTTATCTTTTGGCACACTTAATAAACGGCCTTAGATTTACGTAGATACCCCTTTTAAAACATCAAGGACGATGTTTAGTTCTAGTATGGGGGGATCTTCGATTTGATTTTTGCATTGCAAGCCTGTTTTGTCACGTTAATCCCGTTTTTACCACCAAAGCTTTTTGCAATATACCAAAAAAAATGAAAAAAAATTAGAAAATTTTCAAAAATAAAATAAGTGTTTTGTCACAGTTTTGACATTCCCAATGGGTAGAATGAGAATAAAATTTTGACTCAGTCGGGCGTGTTGAGCCCTATCTTTGTTCCTCAACCATTTAATAAACGAAAGTTTATTAGGCTAAGCATTCGCGGATCCTTTTATTAGGGATTTTAAATTTGCGTTAAGGAACGGAAAAATGATTGTGTTATTTACAAGTAGGATGCTAACAAGGATTTTTTGGAAAATCTTTAAAGCTTATATGTGTAAACTTGTCGCTTTTGCTCCAGAAGCTCTTACCTGATAATAAACGTGCTTAATTTTGCTTTAAACTTAAACCTCGACGTTTTCTAAAAACGAAGCTTTTTCGGAAAACAAAAATATTCATCTTAGTTCAGCCTTATACTTGAGTTTCTAAAACGAAATTTTCTCTATTACAAAAAAAATGATAAAAAAATAAGTGTTGAAAAGTATAAACTTTGGGCTAATAAAGATTTACTGCATCTTGCCGGCTCACAACCAATGTTGCAGTCTTCAAAATAAGGCCCATAGTGAGATAATAAATGCCAAAGTGCATTCGTAAGTGTTTTCAATAAGTAAACCGTTCGTTCTGGACTAAGCACTACTTTTTTCGGTGGCGTGTGCCGATGTTGTAGTCATTGTAAATATTGAAGGTTAGTATAGTATATAGCAATAAATGAAAATTAATGGTTAAGATTTCTTTTTCTAAAACTCAAGTATAATTTTGAACCAAGAATTTATAGTATGATTATAGCAATAAATGACTAATAAGGAAAATTTAATGGTTAAGATTTCTTTTTCTAAACTCAAGTATAATTTTGAACTAAGAATAACTTGCTTTAAGACTTCAAAAGTTTGTTGGTTGCCGTTGGTAGATTATTTCTAGGAATAATCGCACCAATGAGATCATTAAATTTTTGATGTTTGCGTGCTTTGAGTAGTATTGTTTATTTAGCGGTAAATCTAAGAAATTCGGCCTAAAAGGGTGGAGTATCCCGCTATTACATTGCGAACATTCTCCTGTGGGGTCTCAACCTGATAACCTAAGTCGAACTCGGCTGGGATCTATCGAGAATATGCTGGTTGGTGGGTGATCTAGTCTTTTCCCCAGATTTCTTCAGAAATATCGTTATGCACATAAACTATACTACTTTCTAAAATTGTCGATCTAAATTTAACTTAAAATTAAGCACAATCACTCTAATTGAATAATTGTTGGGAGCGAAAAGTTGACAAGTCATAGTTATAAGTAGTGTTAGCATCTTTACTTGTACTTAGCGGTGATTTCGTTTTTACGCTTAGCTTGGGACTAGTGAAAAATCGGGGACGATGAATTTATCCGTCAGGACATCCATAGATTATTCTATGGGCGCTTCTCATTCTATGATCCCAGTGTTGATAAAATAAAGGAAGTCAAACATGTTAGTTAAGAAAAGAAAAAGGAAAAATACAAAAATATTAGGGATAGTTAGTGTAAATATAAAAATGGTGAAAACGGGACTTGTCGAAGCTATTGATTTTTTTTAGTTCCCCTTGACGAACACTTAGCTACTTTTCGAGGTTATTAGTCGAGGGGGATTGAGATTCTTGGTTTTCTCAAGTGTTTACTTCATAACATTGCGTGAGGACACGGCAATATCTTAGTATGGGGGATTTTGGTATGTGCTTAATTACACATACCATTTTCCATTAAAAACGGACTTAAATGACTAAAAACGTACCAAAAATACATTGTATTTGTATGTTTTGCATTTGTATTGTGCAGGAAACGGATATTCAAGAAAAGGACAAAAACAAAGCTAAAAAGGACAAAACCGAGCACGGGAATGAAAAGAACGTGAGCAAAAGTCAACAGTCAAAGTCAAAGTCAACTCCGAGAAGCTGAATCAGAAAAATACAAACTTGAGGGACCAAAAATGCCAAATCATAAAGTTGTATATTAAAGATAAAAACTACAAGGAGTGGAAATGCAATTTAAATGAAATATAACTTTAGGGGTTGATTCTGCTAGACCCCTAAAGTTGTATCATTCAAGGACCATCAATGCAATAACTCAATAAGAGTGAGGGGTCATTTCTGTCAACCCCTCAAAGCTATATCACCACAAGGACGAATGGTGAAATAAAAACCCACAAACTGAGGGACCAATATTGCTAAAGCACCAAACTTTAACCTTGTTATCCCCAACCTTTATAAAATCATTTTTCCCGCCCAAGCTCAAAACCCCATTTCTAGTCACGGGTTTCCCTTCTTGCTATTACCCTGCAACCCCAATTACACCAAGAAATAAATCCTTCACCTCCACTCCACTAAACCCCACATACAAGTTGGCAAACCTATACTTTTCAAAGACAAATTCGATGGCTGTGATAATTTTTAAAGAAGCACAAAGAAGATTAATGGCTGAGATGACTTTGGGAAACCTCTCACACAACAAAAACACCTTTGGTTTGCTCTCACAAAAGAAAGCACACGAAAGAGATGAAGAGAAGACCTAGAATGCTCTCTAGCTGAGTATAAATAGGACGTATTGTAAGCCTTCAAAAGCATAACTCATTTTACTTTTCAATCATCTAATTTTCAAGTTTCTTTTAGTTTTATTTACTTTAAACCTTTTAATTTTCAGTATTGTAATGTTTTTCTAAGTAATCAAAGTTTGATGATTACCTATTGTATTTTAAATTCAAGTAAAATGCTTAATTTAATGTCCTCTTTAAGTGTGTGCAAAAGAAATTAAAAAAAATAAGTTTTTCAAAAAGGGAAGGCATGGGGGTCGAACGCATGACCTCCCCCTTACCAAAGCCTTAGCACACACACGCAACACCAACTGCCCTTGGGACTTTCACTTGTTAGTCCTTGCACCAATTAATACTTAACCTCGTTTTAGCTTTTAACCTTTCAGCCACTTTTAGCTTACTAACAGCTTATTTATAAGTTTTTTTGTTAAACTTTATATTTTTCTTAGATTAAGAATAGTTTAAAGTATTTTCTGTGAATTTTTCAGATTTTTATAAAATTATTTAGTATTTTTTATAATTTATTTTCATTAAAAACTTAAAAAAATCATAGAAATAGAAAAATAATCAAAAAAATACAAATCTTTTTTTTTAAATTTTCTTTTATTGTATATTTTCTAGGAAAAATAAATTTACATATGTAGGGTCATTTTTTGCAAAGTTTCACTTTTTAAAGAACGGGATTCGTTCCTGTTTTTGTTTTGACTCGTTTTTGGTCTTAACTAACTCCGTTTTCGATCTAGTTTTTTTTAAACTTCATTTTTAGTATCTTAAAACCCATTTTAAGTGAAAAATTCATTCTAGGGTTTAAATTGTGTAATTTAGGTTTTTGACCCTCGTTTTTAGTACCCGTCTTAGTTTTAAATCATTTTAGCTTTTGTTTTTAGGTTTTCTTTAATCGTTTTTGCATATTTAATTGTAGTAATAGAATAACCAATCATAATCTTGTCATATTCAAACATCAATTATCAATCCGTTATTCGATTCTCAATTGCACGCCTCGTTGGGACATAACGACCCGGGAAATCAAACTTCCGGACACATATATATTTTATTTTGTGAATTCTTAACCATTCCTTGGTCAAAGGTAATTGGTTAATTGTTTGCCTATATATTATATATATTATTGACGAATCAATAGATCAAAAACAACAACCTAAGTTGGCGTTCCCGTAACGGTCAACTTCCTAATCATCTCATACTTTACATACTTTACAGGGTAAGTGATGATATCTTCCACTTTATACAATACTCTACATCATCGATTTGTATCAACAAATAATCGATCCTTTATGTAATTCATCGGTAGTTGCGAAACGATTATCTTCAAACTTTCCTTCTCTTTTTGTTGCGATTTTTTCTAATTTTTTCAGTTATTTTTTTTGCTAACACTATACTACGAAACTCGAAGTAGTTTCACCATCTTCACGATCATAATAATTCCAGATAATTCCTTTGATAATTCTTCATTCTTTGGACGTACCATTAATTGCGTTGGTAGTAAAAATACATGAGTTTTGACTACTTTATACATTCCCATTTGCGATGTGCAAATTTCTTCCAACCGTACCAAAATTGACACAAGACTCGGGAAATACAAACTTTACACTTTAAGCAACTAGCAACTGTAAAATAAACTTAATCTAACAGGGTAGGCTAAGGTGTAAAGGTGTAACGAAATAAACAATTGGTGAATTTCCTAAAGGATTGGCTCTACGGGTTGTTCTAGGGGTATCTTACTCTTAAAGTGAGAGTAAATAAAGTGTTTAAATGGGGTTAACTAACCGGTGTAGTTAGTTAATAAGCAACATGAATAGGCATTTTAGGTGTAATCCTAAAATTTACCAATTTAAACAAGTTACTCCATCTAAATCCATAGTACTC
>BQNB010030216.1:0-55075 GCA_026074375.1 Tanacetum coccineum
ACTATAGGAATACGACTTTGTTTTAGTTGCTTGACTTCCCAATCCATAATCTCCACTGGTTCTTCTACAAAGTTGAGTTTGTCATCAACTCGAAGCTCTTTCATTGGAATGACAAGGGATTCGTCAGATAAGCGTTTCTTTATATTAGAAATGTGGAAAGTACTGTAGACATTACTAAGCTCTTCAAGAAGCTCTAGTTTATATGCCACTAGGCCAATCCATTCAAGGATTTTGAATGGTCCAATGTACTAGGGGTTAAGCTTTCCTCGTTTTCCGAATTGGATGACACCTTTACAAGGTGATACTTTCAACATAACACGATCTCTAACTTGAAATTATAAAGGCTTTCGTCTTATATTGGCATAATTTCTCTACCGGTCTCTTGCAGCTTGCAAGCGTTGTTAAATTTGCACTATCATTTCAGTGGTTTCATGGATTATTTCTAGTCTTGTAAGTTGAACATCTCCAACTTCAGCCCAACAAATAGGTGATTTGCACTTTCAACCTTAAAGTGCCTCAAATGGTGCTGCCTTGATACTGGCATGGTAACTGTTATTGTATAAAGTGCCTCAAAGGGCACCTCAAATAGTGCTGCCTTGTCTCATGTTCAACTATTTCTGATCAAGGATATGCTGAAGACTTTTATGATCAGTGAACACAATACACTTTGTACCGTATAGGTAGTGTCTCTAAATTTTAAGAGTGAACACAACTGCTCCTAATTCGAGATCATGAGTGGTATTCTACTACCCCATTTGATTGTGGAGTACGAGGAGCGGAAAAATTGTGAGATATCCCATTTAAATCACAATATTTTCCAAATTGTACTTCATTATCAAATTCCCGACCATGATCCGTTCTAATTGATACAATAGAACATCCTAATTTGTTTTGGATCATTTTGCTAAATATTTCAAATTCTTCGAAGGCTTCGGTTTTATTTGCTAAGAATCTAGTCCAAGTGTATCGAGAATAGTCATCTACAATTACTAAGGTATAACGATTTCCTCCATAGCTTCGTATGGCGGAGGGGCCAAACAAATCCATGTGAAGTAGTTCTAAGCATCTAGTTGTTGAGACTATATTTTTGGCCTTGTGACTTACGTGAGCTTGCTTTCCAACTTTGCAAGCATCACAAAAATGTTGGTCGTATTTAAGTTTAGGTAGATTTCTAACTAATTCTTTAGACGCTAATGATTGAATTAGTTGCATATTAGCATGACCTAATCTTCTATGCCATAGTGTGGAATTTTCGTCTAATGTTGCAAGGCATATTTTGTCTTCCGGTTTATTTCCTAGTTTCATTACATATAATCCTCCTTTCCTAATTCCTTTACCTATAACTTTTTCGTTTTTGATTATTTCGCTATCGTGTTCGGTAAATATTACTTTGCACTTATTATCACATATTTGACCTATACTAAGCAAGTTATAAGTTAAGTTATCTACGTGCTCAACATTTTCAATTATTAAGGAGTCTTGAGAAATCGTACCTTTGCCTATGATTTTACCGCGTAAGTTGCTTCCGAAAATTACGTTACCTCCGTTGTATGCTTTGTATGAAGAAAACAACTTTCGATTACCGGTCATGTGTTTTGAACATCCACTATCTTTAATCCATTCATCGGGTTCCAAGTTTACTCCTAAGCATATTTCATCGGGCGCTTGAGCTACAAGGCAAGCTTCATCTTTAGTCTTTTCCACCTCATCTTCTCCATTGTCGCTCCATACTCCTCCAATGAATGCTCTTTGATCGGTGTTCTTTGGCGGCTTTGAACATTCTCCAATGAAATGATTTGGGTCACCACATCTAAAACATTTTCTTTCACTTTTATCATAACCATCATTTCTACTTCTTTGGAATGTTTTTCTATCGCCTCGTGGTTGTCTTGCAAATCTTCCTCGTCTCTTGAAGAATTTCTTGAATTCCTTTACGGCCATAGCATACTCTTCGTCTTCACTATCGGAACTTGAGCTATCTTCATCACTTACTTCCTTTTTCACTTTTAATGCAAGTGATCTACTTTGTTCTTTCTTGCCTTTAACCGTTTCTACATCTTTCTTAATTACTTCTTCATAAACTTTCAAGTTTCCAATTAGTTCGTCAAGAGATAAGGTTGTTAGATTCTTTGATTCTTCAATCGCCGTGACTTTCGCGCGCCATTTTGGATGTAGTGCCCTAAGAAATTTCCTAACACAATTCTTGCTAGAAAAACTTTCATCAAGTGCTTTTAGACTAGTAATAATAGTGTTAAATTTAGCAAAGGCATTATCTATTGATTCCTCTTCCGGAATCATAAATTGTTCATATTGTTGAACAAGGAGATCTATTTTGTTAGCTTTGACTTGATTATTACCTTGATGAGTGATTAGTAAAGTATCCCAAATTTCTTTTGCGGTTTGACACATAAAAATTCTTTCGTATTCTTTACGTGGCAAAGCATTATAAATTACCATTTTAGCTTCATTATTTTTTGCAAGTTTCTTTTTAAGATCATCATCTTGTTTATGAAAAGATACAATTTCATCCTTTTTAGTTTCGGGATTAAATTGAATAGGAGGAAAATCACCATCGGTAATAACATGCCAAAGATCTAGATCTTTTGACTTCACATAAGTTTCGAATCTATTTTTCCAATAAATAAATCCATCACTTTCAAAAAGTGGTGGTCTTTGCATAGATTGCCCTTCTAAATATTTTTCCGATTCCATAGATCGATTCAAGTTTTAAAATACAATTTATTTTAAAAATCTTGTTTAACGTGGCTCTTGATACCAATTGTGGAAAACTAGAAGGGGGGTTGAATAGTTTACCGCTTTTTAATTTAATATTTAAAATTTGTTTATAAAAACTTAGATTCGACTTTTTGTGAATTCAATACTTGCACAATATGAACAATGTAAATATGTAGAAGTAAATAAAAGATAAGAGTTGGAAAGATCAAACCGCAACACAAGGATTTATAGTGGTTCGGTTACGAAGCTCTTCTTCGGCCTACTCCACTCCCCGAGCACCAAACTCGAGAGTTTTCTTCACTATGTCAACAAGCTCCCTTATGGCGGAGAAAACCGTACACAACGTTGCTTATATCAATTTCCGACACTAAGCTAGATGTCGAGTTCTAATCTTAGCTAGAACCAAACTATCACAACACAACTTCACGACTAGTTCACGACTTCAAAACTTCGCAACTACTTCACAACTTCACTACATAACTTATCTTCACACCTTGATCATGACTACACAACTTCTTCAATCTTCACAACTTCACACCTTCACAACTTCTTCTCACCACACTACTTATATCACAACTATCTAACACTACTAAAAAGGATCACCAAATCCTAACAACTACACAACTTTACAAGATTTACAAAAGATTTACAAGGTATGATATGGATGCAACAAGATTGCAATATGGATTTTGGGGTGTAATACTTCTTCACTAGATGATGGAAGTATTCTTCTCTTGCACTTGAGGAATTGAGCTTGGATCACTTGGAAACAAAGCTAAATGATTAAATGATCAAAGGATTTTAGAGAGGATATGTGGGCTGTTTTAAGCAGAAAGAATGAGTGCAAAAGGTGAGAAAAATGTTGGGGAATAGTCCAGTATTTATAGGACAAAAAGGAGGAGCGGGGTCTATGGCCGGCCCCCTTAAATAGGGTGTCGGCCCCCTTAAAATTAAGGGGGCCGCCCATGTAATTAAGGGGGCCGCCCCTTATTCAGACGCTCCTTTTTGTCCTATTCAGGGGAGGTGTTTACTGGACCATTTCTAGCCGTTTTAGGTCCGAAAATTTGAAATTCAAAATGTTTATTTTGAATAAAACATTTCTTTTAAATGTAAAAAATGTTTTGTGATGTTTATAAAAAGTTTACAACATTTTATAAAAGTTTCCTTTGATCATAAAATGCATCAAGCATTTGTTTATTCATACCTTGGAGTGATATAAGTTTGAAATGAATATTTACTACTAAATACTTGTTTACGTTTAATTTTACGTTGAACGTTTTTATATTTTGTGATTATCAAAACGTAAAGATGTGAAAAAATATTATTAATGTTTTTAGGCATTATATTTTATCAACATATTCCTTTTGATCTTTGGCATAAACGGTTAGGTCATCCCTCGCTTGAAGTATTAAAGTTCATCCCTCAAGTAAACTTAAATAAAAGGGATAGAGAATTGAGTCAAAATTGTGATGTGTGTCATCGTGCAAAACAATGTCGAGAAAAGTCAAAAATCAAAATTTCCTATTAGTGATAATAAAGTTGCGTCTATTTTTGAGCTTATTCACTGTGATTTGTGGGGACCATATAAAACAGTTTCACCTTGTGGTGCATCTTATTTTTTGACTATCGTTGATGATTTTTCTCGCTCTGTTTGGGTATGCTTGTACACAAATATGAAGTTTTTCAAACCAGGAAAATGTTTTTAGTTAAGGTCAAAAGGCAATTTAACAAACATTGTAAAATTGTCCGAAGTGATAATGGGACCGAATTTACTTATATGAGGCAATTCTTTCTTGATGAAGGGATCATTTTTCAAACATCATGTGTGGGTACACCTCAACAAAATGGTCGAGTTGAACGAAAACATCGACATATCTTGAATGTTGCACATGCACTAAGATTCCAAAGTTCTCTTCCCATTGATTTTTTGGGTGAGTGTGTATTGACTGCCTCCTATCTTAATAATCGTACTCCTTCATCTATCTTAAATGGAAAAACTCCATACTCAATTCTATACGATATAGAACCGCCATATAGTTACATGCGTACATTTGGTTGTTTGTGTTACGCACATATTAAGATAAGGGACAAGTTTGCAAGTCGTAGTCAAAAATGTGTTTTTGTCGGGTATCCGTATGGGCAAAAAGGTTGGAGATTATTCGACTTAGAAAAGTTGGAATTTTTGTGTCACGTGATGTTGTTTTTTTGGAACATATATTTTCGTATTATACAGAACCTATAGTCCCAAGTGTCAATGATACTGAATATAATGACACTGAGATACATGAAGAGCCCCCTTCACAAGATAGGGGTAATGAACTCATGAATGAGGATACCATGGTTCATGAAAATCAAATAGTGAGAGATGACGACACATTGTCATCACCACAATCACTATTTATTGAGGAACAAATTCAAGAAGAAAATTTAGGGAGAAGGCACCGTAAGAAAGAAACATCAGTTCGTCTTTGTGATTGTGTCACAAATACATTCAAGAAAATGAGTCCATCCCGTTCTACACCGCCTGCTCAATCCCGGTCCCCAGGTACTCCATATCCTATAGCTCATTCTGTAAACTGTGATAAATTTTCATCTTGTCATCGAACTTTTCTTGAGGCTATTGAAACAGAACGGGAACCTGTAACGTACTATGAAGAAATCAAAGATAAGCGTTGGAGATCTGCGATGAATGGTTAACTCGAGGCATTGGAACGTAATCAGACTTGGACGATTAAAGAACTTCCATCCAACAAGAAAGCTCTTGGGTGCAAGTGGGTGTACAAAATAAAGTACAAATCAGATGGGACCATTGAAAGATTTAAAGTGCGACTCGTCATTCTCATTAATCATCAAGTGGAAGGAATAGATTATAATGAAACCTTTGCACCAGTTGCAAAAATGGTCATTGTGCGTGTTTTCTTAGCAGTTGCAGCTTCTAAGCAATGGGAACTTCATCAAATGGACGTGCATAATGCGTTATTACATGGTGATCTTGAAAAATAAGTATTTATGAAACTTCTACCAGGATTGAATAAGGGTAAACATGGAGAGGCATGCAAACTTCAAAAGTCGTTATATGGGCTTCGACAAGCCCCACGTTGTTGGTTTTCGAAGTTGTCCTCGGCACTAAAGAATTATGGGTTTGTTCAATCGTACTCAGATTATTCTCTTTTCACTCTAAGGTACAACGAGGTTCAACTTAATGTCCTCGTGTATGTGGATGATTTGATTATATCTGTAAATGAATCTAAAGCAATCACACAATTCAAAACTTATCTTAGTGACTGCTTTCACATGAAGGATTTAGGTAACCTAAAATATTTCATTGGTGTCGAAGTGGCTCGTGCCTAAGATGGGATATTTTTATGCCAACGGAAATATGCGCTCAACATTATTTGTGAAGCTGGGCTACTTGGTGCTAAACCAGCAAAGATTCCAATGGAGCAAAATCATCGCTTGGGATTGGCTAAAGGACGTTTATTCGAAGATCCTAAACAATATCGAAGATTGGTCGGTCGCCTCATTTACTTATGCTTTACACGACCAGATCTTGTCTATAGTGTGCATATTCTCTCACAGTTTATGCAAAATCCTCAAATTGAGCATTAGGAAGATGCAATAAGGGTTGTTCGGTTTCTAAAAGGGAGCCCAAGATAAGGTATAATTTTGAAAGCAAATGTGATTTTCAATTACGCGGGTGGTGTGATGCTGATTGGGCAGGTTGCCCTTTAACAAACATATTGAGGTGGACTGTCATTACATTCGTGATGAGATTGTTTATGGAAATCTTGATGCTCGACACGTACCCACAAAAGAACAAGTTGCAGATTTTTTTACTAAAGCTTTTGGAAAAGTACAATTTGATTATCTACTTCGCAAGTTGGTTGTTCAAAATTTTTACATACCAACTTGAGGAGGAGGGGGGTATTGAGTGAAGATATGTCAAATCTTCTATTATAGGATTTGATTTTATTTAGTTACCTTATATTGATAATAAGTTTGATGCCCAAGCTAAATATCTTATATAAATACCCATTAGGAGAACAATAATAAAGCAAGTCATACATCACTTATAATCTTTTTATCGGTATTACTCTAATTGTATTATCCTCTAACCTCAAACGTTAATTTGATCAGTTAAGGAGAACTTTTAAAGTCTCAACTCTTAGTTAAAAGATCATTTGAGCAAATGTTCATTGTTTGAGGCTTGGTATTTGAGGAAAGTTCAGTCGGCGTACAAGAAAATGCACGATATAAAAGTTTCCCGATGATTTAAATATTTTTGTTGAGTAAAAAAAGTGATAAAAAGAACTTTTAACAGAAAAAATGTCACCGTTCAGATGCGCAAGTATTGTAATCTGGCTTCAAATTCTGAAGAAAAAATAATCCAGAGTCCATTTGTGGCCTTTTGTTATATATATAAATATATAATATACAAGTAAAAGTATAAGAGCATAAATCCTCAAGAATAACCTTATATATTCTGCTTTTGAAAAATGTTGATTTTTAAGAAACAATAGACTTTATACCCTCACTATATTCTTCATTCAACTCGACATTAGTGTTGCATCGTATTATTAGCCAAATAATGTTAGCTTATGTATTGTTCGTTATTTATTATCGGGTTTAGCCCATATTACTTATCCTATTGTGTAAGACATGTGATGTATATATATTTGATGATTAATAATAATGGATTATAAGGTTTTGAAAGCCGCAAGCGATAAATAACTATGCCGCTAAATGCAGTTATGCTTCTGTTCCAACAAAGAATAAAGAAGATGATAAAAGAAAATAAGAAAAAGCGACTTTCGATATATGTTTCAGTTTGTCCGTTCGAAAGTCTGTCGTTCAAACTGGCGAGGGGGGGGGGGGGGGTATTAGATGGCTAGGTTATTCGGCCCAAACCTTAATTATGCGTTTGGGTCCATTATGTTTAAGGTTTGCATTGCTTGTTTATTAAGCTATGTATTTAGTATAAATACATAGCCAATCCTCATTATATAATCACAAAAATACAATCAATAATAATCTATTTATTATTTTACATGGTATCGGAGATTTAGGTTCAAAGCACCATAAAATAGTTGTCCTCCGGTCATCAGCTACACGTCGAATATTCGGAGGGATCCTGACCTATTTACTTTCTTTCGCTTTATAATTTCATGTTTTAGTAGCCTTTTTATCCAATCCAAATAAAAAAAACCCTAGAAAACCAAAAACTTTAGCCGTCATAACACATCTCATATATGTTGATTAAGCCATCAATCAACAAAATATGTGTCATTAGCATTACTCTTTGTTTTACCGCCGGAGATTATTGTCGTTTTTCGTAAATAGTTGGTCGTAAAATTGTTGCTCCTACCTAAAGACAAAGTAAGTCATGACGTAAAAAAACGTCACGCAAAGGAGGAAGCCGCAAGCGATAAACAACTATGTTGCTAAATACAGTTATGCTTCCGTTCCAACAAAGAACAAAGAAAATTATAGAAGAAAATAAGAAGAAGTGGCTTTCAACATATATTCCAATTTGTTCGTTCAAAAGTATGTCGTTCAAACTGCAGGGGAGTATTAGATGGCTAGGTTATTCGGCTCAAACCTAATTATGGGTTTGGGTCCATTATGTTTGGGATTTGCATTGCTTGTTTTTATTAAGCATATAATTTAGTATAAAATACATTAAGCCAATCCTTATTATTAATTTTCAATATATATATATATAATATATAATAAATATATATATATATATATATATATATATATATATATATATATATATAGAGAGAGAGAGAGAGAGAGATGCATCTAATTTAAGTCGGTGCATCTCGAATATACGGTTATAGTTACTTCTTATCCTTCTTATTTTAAGAAAACTTATTATTTGATCCTAACTCGGCCCAAACCTTAATTATGCGTTTGGGTCCATTATGTTTAAGGTTTGCATTGCTTGTTTATTAAGCTATGTATTTAGTATAAATACATAGCCAATCCTCATTATATAATCACAAAATTACAATCAATAATAATCTATTTATTATTTTACATGGTATCGGAGATTTAGGTTCAAAACACCATAAAATAGTTGTCCTCCGGTCATCAGCTACACGTCGAATATTCAAAGGGATCCCGACCTATTTACTTTCTTTCGCTTTATAATTTCATGTTTTAGTAGCCTTTTTATCCAATCCAAATAAAAAAAACTCTAGAAAAACACATCTCATATATGTTAAGCCATCAATCAACAAAATCTATGTCATTAGCATTACTCTTTGTTTTACCGCCGGAGATTATTGTTATTTTTCGTAAATGGTTGGTCGTAAAATTGTTGCTCCTACCTAAAGACAAAGTAAGTCATGACGTAAAAAAACGTCACGCAAAGGAGGAAGCCGCTAGCGATATACAACTATGTCGCTAAATACAGATATGCTTCCGTTCCAACAAAGAACAAAGAAAATGATAGAAGAAAATAAGAAGAAGTGGCTTTCAACATATGTTCCAGTTTGTCCGTTCAAAAGTCTGTCGTTCAAACTGCGGGGGAGTATTATATGGCTAGGTTATTCGGCTCAAACCTAATTATGGGTTTGGGTCCATTATGTTTGGGATTTGCATTGCTTGTTTATTAAGCTATATATTTAGTATAAATACATAGCCAATCCTTATTATTAATTATCATATAAGTCAGTCGTTTCAAAACTCTGGGAGTATTATATGGCTAGGTTATTCGGCTCAAACCTAATTATGGGTTTGGGTCCATTATGTTTGAGATTTGCATTGCTTGTTTATTAAGCTATATATTTAGTATAAATACATAGCCAATCCTTATTATTAATTATCATATATATATATATATATATATATATATATATATATATGTATATATATGTATATATATATATATATATATATATATATATATATATATATATAAATATATATATATATATATATATATATATATATATATATATATATATATATGATGCATCTAATTTAAGTCGGTGCATCTCGAATATGCGGTTATAGTTACTTTTTATCCTTTTTATTTTAAGAAAACTTATTATTTGATCATAACTCTATATATATGTATATACTCATCACATGTCTTGCACAATAAGATAAGTAACATGGGCTAAGCCCGATAGTAAATAATAAACAATGCATTGGCTAACATTATTTGGCTAATACGTATTCCATTTCTCTTACTTACCTAAATTCCTGAACTCTCATTAACAACTCAACATTTACTCATGTATTTAAACATACACATGTGCACACAACTCACACACATACACACATAAAATAAACCTCACTACGGTGAGCCGACTCATTTTGGCAAAAAAAAACCTCAGGCGTTATGTGTAAGGATTGTCATGCAATACGAATAGCCTAAGACTGGAGGGAGTGGTCGTGACTTTGGCTCAATGAGCAGGCTAGTCACGGGCGAACTCTAAAAACAAACATAAGCCTCACGTGTGAGGTATGTGATTTTTGAGCTTGTGTGGTGACTGCCTCACCATACGTGAGGTAGTATTTTGTGTGGGCCCCTCTTATCGTTGTTAGTGTTGAGTGTTATAAAAATAATTACAATATCCCATTTTTCAAATATAAATACGTATAAACTTCACCTACAATCATTCATCTTTTAACACGCCTTTTAAACTCTCTCAACTTCTATATTTTTCTACACACCGTCTTTAAAACGGACATTATGCTACATAACCAAATGATGCGAGACGAACTACCATTAGGCGACTACGACAAGAACTTGTAGCTGATGTCGCATTGGTGAATAATTTGCTGGACGTGTTGACTCGATACCTTGATCAAATGCGTAGCCGTGGTCCGACAGTGCTGAGGTGAAGTCGCTGCCAGATCATCTCCTGATCAAGTACGGTTTCAATACTTTGGAAAAGGGAACGTATGTCGATATGACAAACTCAAGCAATTTAATCGCGGCTAGAAACGAATTGCTTCGCACCATTGCTGAGAAGGAAGAAATGATTAAGCATTACATAATAATGGTTCGAATCATGTTTTAGTTTTTTATTTCGTAAGCTTATGTTTTTAATTATCTGTGTAATGTTTTAATTTATAAATAAAAGTTTTAGTGATAATTTACGTTTTTAATTTCGTACGTTTACGTTTACGTTGATAATTTACGTTTTTAGTTTATAAATAAAAGTATTTAAAATGGTATGAAATGTGAGGTGTGGTGACCATAACACTTGAATGGTGAGGTATGGTGAGAGGTGAGAGAAAGCTGAGGTGGCGCTGAAGTGGATGGTAAGGCATGGTGACCACTACCTCTAGTCTAAATGTTCTAGAAGTATAGTTGTTGATATGGGTGAGCATATCGGACTGCGGACCGGACCGAACCTATTTAGGTCCGATCCTAGATCCATACTTTACCTCATGTTCGGTCCTCGGTTCGGTTCAGTTCGGTCCGGTCTTACGTACAACCGATCAATAATGCCTTCTCGTACCGGACCGGACCGAACACATTCAGTTCGGTCCTAAGTCCGTGGTTTGGGGCTAAAACGGTTTTGGTCCGGTCAGGTTTTTTCGATCCGGTCCGGGTTTTTCCATCCGGTCCGGATTTAACCCGATGCTCACCCTAATTGTTGATAATTGGTACTTTATGTCATTTACAACCATGATATTAGGGGTGAGCATGGTTCGGTTTGGTTCGGTTTTTGGCTAAAACCGAAACCGAACCGAAAATATTCGGTTTTTGCTTTTTAGAAACCGTTCGGTTTTGGTTTTATATAGGTTCGGTTTTCGGTTTGGTTTATCGGTTTTTTCGGTTTCTATGTTGTTTATCGCGGTTTCGTCTTTCAATGGTCGAATTTCTAATGCAACATAGAAGATCTTTTTCAAGTTTTAAGAATTAAGAAACACAAAATAATGATAATAAAAACTAATGATGACAAAGAAAATATATATAAAAGAATTGTTTATGTCGTAAATTGACACAATAATGACAATAAAAAATAAACGACCACAAAAAGTTTTAGATGATAGATGTTTATGTTTTATAAATGTCACATTTAAGAAGCAATTAAAACACGAGTTTCTAAGATTATATGTACTTTGTCTGTTCGGTTTTTTTCGGTTTTTGTTTTTGCTAAAACCAAACCGAACTATAAAATTCGGTTTTTAAAAATTGCAAAAGCCGAACCATCGATTTTTCAGTCGGTTTCGGTTTTTTCGATTTCGGTTTTTTCGGTTTTCTGCACACCCCTACCTGATATGCAAATCATCATTTTCTCTATAATTAAAGAATGTAGAATTATAACTCATCTACAACCATGCTTCAAATTTGAAGCATCGCTCAAGATCCTCCATATTTAATGGATCACTATTCATTCTCCAACATTTTCATTATTACTACTCTTTAATATCTTTTAATTTCTTATTAGATCAATCGTTGATATTTTTCAATTAAATTAATATAGATATGTTTGAAGTTGAATTTTGAAAAACATTGTTGGAGATGAATTGTTTTTGGATGA
Source organism: Tanacetum coccineum (assembly GCA_026074375.1). NCBI lineage: Eukaryota > Viridiplantae > Streptophyta > Magnoliopsida > Asterales > Asteraceae > Tanacetum > Tanacetum coccineum. The sequence goes on from BQNB010030216.1 coordinate 12,249, forward strand.
TGAAAGTAATTAAAAGATATTTTTTATCCTTCAAATTTGATATTTATACTTTTTTCGTTGTCTCTTATTGATTTTTTTAGTCTTTTTTTCAATTTTGAATTTGAATATTTTTATTTATATTATATAATACTTCAGAAAATTATAACAATAAAAATACATTTAAAAATCAATCAATTCATATATATTTCATTATATTATATAACAAAAACAAAAATATTTACGGTTAAAGTTGAAAAAAAAAAACTTTAAAAATTAATAGAGGATAATAATTTTAGAACGGGTGGAGTAATAATTAAGGTTGGAGATGCCTTTTAAGACTTCCGAGAGATAAATTGGTGCGAGAAGGTACCAAAGATAAATTAATGATGCTTATTTTCATTTTGCGTAGAACTTAAAACATTTCTTGATAAAATAAATGCACCAATTAGGGCCGTAAACGAACTGAATTTCATGAACCGTCTGGTAAAAAATTCGTTTATGTTCGTTTATTTATTAAATGAACGAACACGAACATTATTTTACGTTCGTTTAGTTAAATGAACGAACATGAATAAAAGTTTCGTCCGTTCATTTGTGCTCGTGAACGTCCGATTATGCGTTCATTAATGTTCATTTATTTGTTTATGTTCGTATATGATATTTTTTAATTATATACTTTTAAAACTGGTATGTTTAAACAAAATAACACTTATAAAACAAAATATCATGCATAGTTTAATAAATTTAATGTTTATTTTCTACGTTTATTTGTCTTCGATCGTTTATGTTCGTTTAAGGTTCGTTTAGTTTCTTAATGAACGAACATAAACGAACACGAACAACTCATTTTCTTAATAAACGAACATGAACAAAAAAAACGTCCGTTTAAGCGTTCGTGTTTGTTTATTTGTCCGGTTAAAATTAAATGAACGAACATGAATAAAACTTCGTTCGTGTTCGTCCGGTTCGTTTACAGCCCTAGCACCAATCAAACAAACACAATTCTATACGGAGTATTAAGTTATCTTATTTGCAAAATTATTTAATTTGTCTTCTTAATTATCATTAAGCCAATAGGGATTTACAATGATCCGCTAAATACATGATAACCTAACTTCACCTACTATGTGGATTGTGGAATATTTCAAGATGCCATTTCCCTAATATCCCAATCAAATGATGCTTTATTGTGTATCAAACTATTTTATATGCAAAAACTAGAAAAGCATCTTCTTTGTCCATGTCTTTGATAACATGCCTATAATTGCTTTTTAACTTTTTTGTATTCAAAAGCTAATTTGTACATCATGCTGTAGAGCTTTAAATTTTCAATTGACCTTTTTCTTTTATTAACTTGTATATCATGCAATAAATGTGGTACTTTAGATTCTTTTTAACTTTGGAAAAGGACTAGCCAATTAAAAAACCACAAACACGAATCAGTCATTAAAGAAGACCTCTTTATTTAGCAATTTCACCAACTGTGTTTAGGTTTGGTTATACCTTTGAGTAATTGACTTTTAAATGAAATTTTGAATTTCAGTATTTGGTAATCAGTTTTTAGTCATCACAATTAACATGAAAATCATACGCTAGATACACCACAAGACACAAATCCCATTAAACATTAGAAGGTAAATTACAATAAACACCTACTAAACACATAAACTTAAACTAAAAACTAAACCTTACAAAAGGTTTTTTTTCTTGTTAGGTAAACTCCATTTTCCAGACCCCAAATTCCTAAATCCAGAACCAACAAGCTTCACCACCTTATACATCATGCATCAACACTTGTACATCCATCACTCTAAACCTAACATCAAGTATCAATTAGCTTCCACACCAGTCAACTCTGGCTGCACCTTACGTGGCCTCCCTCTTGGCTTACCAGACTTTGAAGGCGCCGCCGGAGCAGCCGCCACCTTCACCTTCTTAGCTGACGGCGGCGCGTTTGGGTCCTTCTTAGGCCTACCTCTTCCTCTTTTCACCTCAGAACCGGATTGAGCAACAGCAGCAGCAGCAGCAGCTTGGGTTGGGGTTTCGGGTTGGGCACGGGGCTCCGGAACGGTGACACTGGAATCCTTAGGTTTTGCTGGACGACCACGGCCGCGTTTGACAGACGCGCTGGCTTCAGGGCGCGTGTAGTTGTTGTTGGACAGCACAAGCTCACCGCTTTCCACAAGCTTGTTGAGATTGTCAGTTAAGATGTTGGTGTGGTCTTCAGGTAAGTAACCACATGTTGATTGTATGTAAGTTGAAATTGATGATTCACTCGATCCTTCTTTCTCTTTCAAAGCATCAATTGCCGAAAATATCATCTGTAACAAATAAGTCGAGAATTTCAAATTTTAGGGTTTCATAATATTAAAATAAATTAAAAACATAGATATAACAAAATTTACCTCGGTGTATGGAGGTAGTGAAGAGGAGCGGTTGACTTGTTCTTCAGCCATTGAAGGAGGTGATGATGTCAGCCAAATGATATGATGAAGAAGAGAGAACAGTAACAAAGAGTGTGTGAGAATGAGTGAAACTTTTGGAGGTGATTTATTGTGAAGAATTTCAAGACGGATGAAATGAATCAACGGCTGAGATTTAATGTGGTGTATTTGATCTTAACGGTTTTGGGTTGTTGTGAAAGGTTTCACGCGGATCGGTGACGTGGATATTGGGTTGTTTTTCTTTCAAGAGTGAGTTTTGGCAATTGTTTTTGTTTTGGTTTGTTTTTGTTTGTTTTTTTTTTTCATTTGAGTTTGAAAATGTAAATTAAATTAAATACATATATATAGTTTTTTTATTTTTTATTTTTTAGTTACGGTATAGGTCTGTTGGAGTATGCTCGTATCATAATAAATAATTATACGGCTAGACACATGTAAGACTATGAGGTCACTCACAAATACACAGAGGTACAATTAATATATCATATCTATTGTAATTACGGTATAGATAACCTACATAACTCGAGATCAACAACGAGCTTTTAATTAACTAAGCTAGTACTTAGTAATTGGACTAGACCAACAAATGAGAAGCCCGTTGTGGGACCCATATGTGGCCGACCTAGGAGGAGGGTCAAAGGAGGGGATAAGTTCCATTTTTTGGTCATATCTTTTGATAACAATTTACCAAAAACATCTCCGCCCCCTTCTCTATAATTGTGACGGCACAAAGAAAAATCCAACCTAAGGTTTTTATTTTTTTGATCAACTATCTTGGATCTAAAGTAGTTCTAAGGATAGAAAGGTTTATGGGTTATCAAGGCTAGCATTTACGGGTATACGGTGAAGTGTAGTGTGTTTCTACATAGAGGTTACCTTCTTTGATCACTTGGTTTCAGGTATAGATCGTGTTGTGGTGATTGTCTTCGTTTGATGCTACCGAATCACGCTACAAAGGTATATCATTACTATATTTTCATTCAATTAATTATATGGCTATATGGATTCGGCTATAGGTGATTGATCCGCTGCGTTTATGTATTTATTTCATGTTATTTATTTATGTAATCACCTATAGTGGTATCACGAGTCATCATATGATGTCATATGATTATCGTGTATGCGTAATTGTGGCTAAAACGCGTGTTTTTGAAAGTTTTGTGAAGCTATTATTAAAACAGTCCCCAAGGCTAAAAAATTGATTTGAAAATCAATCGACGTGTCACTTGCTAAAGTGTTTTTGTGACACGTCGAAAGTGTTGATCATTTCAAAATTCTTCATCAATCGTCAATTCATAACCTGGAACAAGTTTGATTATTATCGAATCGCACCATCGTTTCTTTCCAGTTGTCACAAGTTTGATTCGTAGAGAATCGTACTAGTCACCTATCATAAGCTTGTTTAATGTTGGCTCAAGCAGGATTTCCATCTTCATTGTGAATGATATCACTCAGATGTTCTGGCAAAATCACAAGGATAATGCGAAGGACTCTTAGTATATATTTTGTTATTCACATTGTGCGACTTAACAGATTTAATTTGACAAGTGTCCTAATTTGATTTATGGATGATCTCTTTTTGGTTCTAGACTCAATAGTGCACTTTGATTTTAGTGATCGAAGGCTGGAGCTGAGTGCCACCTTTTCAATATCAACTAACTCGGAATGAGAGAGTTGATAGAAATGTGTGAATCTCCGTGAGTTTTGAAACAAAGTCTTTCCGACTTTGAGTGGTTGGGAAGGGTTGTGCATAACGTCACTAGGTCCATGATTGTCTTCAATGTCAGACAACATCTTAGTGTTTTTGACAGTTTATATATTGACCTGGTTTCTTCCTAAGTGTATGGAGGGCTTCTTTCTTTTCACCCTTTATCTTTACATTTCTTTTTCATTCTTCAACCCCTTCAATGCTTACCGAGACTTCATAACTAACACCTTGTTGGGTTTGTTCCAGTGTTAGCTCCATCTCAGTCTGCATTCTTCCCTTAATCTCACTTTACTCCTTTTATCATACCTAAGGACTTCTACACTAACTAGTAGATATCCCTGGGTAGATCCCTCCGGTTCTGGTTGGATCATAGGATTTGAATACCTATGCCTAACCACCTTATATCTCCATAAATTAAAGTACATGGTTGGTCTTTTGAGTATTCCATCACGATCAGAACCAAAATCATTGAAAAGTTCAATCAAAGTGTTTGATATAAATATCAAAAGGTTTACACTTTGAGAGTTTTTCATTATCACTAAAAGCTCCCCCTTAACCTGTGCATCATAATCATAGTACATGTTAGGTGTGGAGTGCATTAAGTCTATTTTATTTGATCACATCTTTCAATACAAGTTAGATCCAGGTTAATCACATTTTCTCCCCTTATCCAAGATGTTAACCCCTTAATATTTTGGATATCAATTGATTAACCTTTCGGGGAAAAAAATGTTATATACAATATATGAGGAAGATTTTAATGACCCCCCTCAATTCATGAGGGTATATAAGATAGTGATGAGTACAATAATTGGAAATTTTTTAAATTTACTAAGAAATTCTTGAAAATTTTGTACTCAAGCACTCCTTATTATCACCATAAGTCTACACTACATATTAATATATTCACAAGTTTTATTATTTACAAGATTTGACCTAAATGATTAGGACATCATATGATAGAATCATATGGTCCTTTGTAGTAGCCGAAGGTCTCCTCTGTAAGGTCTTCCACCAACAAAATTTTCAAGACTTCACATCAACCTCATGTCTTTTAGTTTCTTGTCAATGGCTTTAATCATCACCCGGGCTCTCTGCTAGTCTTGTTTGGACCACTTTCTCTTTTGAAAATACTCCATTTAAATCCCAGTAGCAATTTCATTGAGACTGGTGCGGACATGGTTGAGTGTGCCGTCGCTGAACTTGTAAAGATCATCGGTGCGCATCAAACGATTTCTGTTCATTTCATCTTGATAGATAATGCTTTGGATATCATGGTAGCATGTAATGGAGTCCTTTTTACTATGTCTAACGTATGTTCATGTTTTGGTGAGTTTATCTTCTCTGATAGCTTTAACTGCAGTTTAGATCCACCACACGTTCTGAATTACAATGGCGTCTGTGTCCAAATTCATCAAAGCCATATTAAGTGTACAAACGTATTCATCCACATTGAGATTCATTAGCTTTCCCTGAACAAGAAGAAGTAACATAATCTTCAATACCTTCGCGACGAGACTTTGAAGTCCCTTCTCGAAACTTGTATAGCTTACATCTGTCTTCTGAACTGTGATCTCTTCCAAATTGTTTTGTTAACCAAAGAATTTCCATGATCTGAGACTTGTAACAGCAATAGATGTTGTGTTTTTAAATAGACGTCTTTCGAAGTTATCCAGTATGGTAGCATATCCATAAATCTCTGACGTTTGGTCCCTAGTAGGGCGTGTGTGTCCGTAACGACTTGTGCCTCAACTCCACGTACTCTCAGGAATCTGTCTCTCCTCCAATCCTTCTAATATACGTAACAACAGCCTTTGTCGTGTTAAATTAAAGTTGTGTATTTCGACTTGAGCTCCTCCTTTTAGATATACGAGATCATTTTTATGAAGTGATCATATGGAATGATTAGACGGCTTGTGCATCCGGAATTAAAGAAAGTGCTTGCTAAGATCACGGATATGGTCTTCCTCAGGATTATGCCAATCTAAACTGATATTGGTAGCTTGAATACTTCTTCCAGATGGCAATTCTAACTTCACAACACACTTGTACATGCCTTTAAATAGATCATATGTTGGACCGGTCAACAGATCTTGAGTTAGATTTTGAATGTTGAGCTGATTCATCATAAAAGCAGAGAAATCAATGGGAGTAGCCAGAAACTCATTAAATAAGGATGTTGTGCTTGACGCTTGTGCCAACTTAGTCATCCACTATTGAGGAGGTCGGTCGTCAACCGTCTTTGTTTGGTTCCATTCATGATCAGGAGTTCGAGGGCCTGATGGATTCCACAATCGTTCATCAACATCTGTTGCCTCTCTAACAGGAGATACATCATCATTTCCTGTATCAGACCCTGATAAATGGTTCTTTTACTTCCAGATCATCAACCCTTAGATCATGCTCCTACTTCTTTGAACCACTTGCCTGATATTTTGTGGATATCTGGTCTAAACCTTTGGAAGAACTTATAGACTTTGACTTCTTTTGGGGGATTGCTTTCTTTGACGTCTCTTCCTTGCCTTATCATGTGTCGCTCGACCCTTACGTTTGATCCAGCGGAGGGTTCTTCATCTTTGTCTTGATCATCACGTCCTCGCTTTAGAGTCACAACCTCACCATATTAGGAGAGAAGGTCTTTGTCAGAGTTGTATGCTTCGAGTAACGCTCTATGGAGATTCTTCTGAACATCAAATCTGTCAATAGAGTTATTTCCTTCGTTTTATCCATGAGAATATTTTTTAACTCGAGTTCTGAGAGCGAAGAGGCTACTGCGTTAAAGAACCTCTGAGGTGATTTGTTATCTAACCAACGACTTCAGCTCCTAAGTTTCGGTCAACATATTTCTCTACTTTTGTCATAATCTTGGAGGTTTAAGCTTTGGACTTGTCCTTGATTATCATTCTCATGTTGGAGTCAAGTGAGTTGAGAAAGTCTTGATTCTCTGCCTGAGCTTCTTCTCTTAGCTTGTCTGATTTCAACTGAACAGCCACATCTACCGTATCTTCCACCTTAGTCGCAACGTATTTGTCAACAATGGCCGGAATAAATGATAACGCTTTAGCAAATTGATTAGTTTGTTTGAGTTCAGACACGTCAGACTCTAATGAGACTACCCTGCACTCAAAGCCGAATAAGGATGCAAAGTTTAGGATCTCTGGCACTGTTGTTATTAGAATTGTTGTTATTGTTGTGGAATCATGTGTTTGTTGTTCATGTTGGATGATTGGAATGGGTGTTTGAGGGATGATAGTGGCAGAGGAAGGTGTGATGGAATCTGCTGCATTTGGATTTAAAATTGAGTCGATACCTGTATCTGGAGAGGGATTGATGAACTTAGACACCAAATCTGAAGAAACAGGGTTACGTGAGCTTCTTCTGTTTCTGGATTGGTTTGAGCATCTGTCATTTCGGCATCACTTCTACTTAGGTTGATATTCAAGTCTCTGTACAGTTCCTCATTATCTCCATCGCCTTTTTCTTCTCCCATAGTATCATTATCCTGTTGATTTTCATGTTCCTCCGTGAGTTCATAATCAGGTGGTGTTGAAACTTTCTGATCAGAGTTCACGTCATCATCATCATCATCTGCTTTTTCTTCTTCTTTTTCTTGATCATCTGCTATGTATGTTGACAAGTTTGGGTGAACAAAATCATCTCCTTCATCATCTGATTTAGTTCTTTGGCTGTCATTCTCTTGATCATCGTCTTCATCATCATTATCATCACTTTCATGCTCCTCATCTTCTTCCTCATCCTCTCCTTGACTGAAAGTCCAGGATTCTTTTTCATTCTCTGATCTGTATTCGGGTACATCGGGAACCTCTGGTTTGTCACCATCTCCTTCATTTGTACCAGATCTGGTTTGTTGTTGCGCATCAGGAACCTTTGACAGAATGTCAACTCCATCACCTGAGCTACTTGCGTGAGAGATATGGAATTCTTTCAAGCTTCTCTTAGTTGCCAACTTCATTTGTTCTGCTTATGATAATGCAACTTCAGATAGTACTGTTAAACCTTTTGACTTTGTTGTAGCAGGCTTATCTCCTTTAGCTGAAGTCTTGATTCTTTTACCTTTGGAAGCTTGAGAAGGCTTTATCTTTGGAGATGATTCAAAGTCAGTCTTTTTCTTTGTAGCTTTTGACTTGGGAGCCTTTTCACCAGTAGCATAAGCACGGTAAGTCTTGAAAGCTTCAGACTCTAACATGGCTTAATTGGTTAAGTGCTGAGGGAGAATAACACCGCATTCTTGTGTGTCCTTATGTTTTGAAATGAATCTTATGGTGGTGAACATGAAGTCATCCCTGGCGTAATGCCAAAACATCTTGTTTCTCCTTGGAATTGCTTGATCCTTTGCCATGAAGTAGTCGACAATAACTTTGGTGAAACATGGATAATACATGTCATTGTTCTTTTTAGAATTCTTGTTCTCCACTTGAAATACCAAGTCTTCCCACAGTAGATAGACATAGTGAACCTGCTTGTTATGATACATGCCCCAAAGAATTTGAGCACGTAAGAGGCGAAGATTTCCAGAGAAGTAGTCTTTCCACTTAGACACTTGTTGATTATGGCAGCAAATGATTTCCAAGGTTGATGCATGTGGTTGACATTGACATCAAATAAAAACTTGATTTCACCAGTATGTCTAAGATCTTTGATAAAAGATAGAATATCCTCTTCAAGTGGAGGTTCTTCAAATTTCTGACCAGGGAGTTTGGGGCAAACCTTAAGCATATCTCTGAAGTTGTCAACATTAACTGTGGGACTTTTGCCATCCAACTTGAAACGAAGTGAAGAATGATGTCTTATGACAGTGACCCAGAACTCTTGCATGTAAATTTCTGGTACATTAGTAGATATTTCAAATGCATTGTAGAATGGAGTGAGTTTGAGCGCATCTAAATCCACTTGAAGAGTAGGTTCTTTGGATTTGAGAGTTGAGCTTAGTCGAAGATTGCTTTTCCAGATCTTAAGACGGTCAGCAAGTGCGACTAATTCCTCATCCAGTGCCTGTTGGTGAGCTCTTGTAGTATCCATGATTCTGCTAAGATAGGATCAATATAGTTTATGTACAACCAATTTTATACAATATACTATAGAGACCTTCTAATTGAGCACTTTGAGTTGATTCATGATGTGAACTATTCTTAGGAATTAGGAACGTTAAGACTTTTTGCACTTTTTAAGATCTATCCATTAAAATGACAACTTGTTTTAGAGTGTCTAATTAACAATGTTTAATTAACTCCCCAATTAAGATGTTTAAATTGTTTTTTTAAATGAAAGTTTGATCTTAAGTGTTTTGGGTCGTTTCCAACAAAAGCTTGTTATTCGGTTCCTTAATAACCTTGTGGATCGGTTCCTACTAGCCCTTAGTTGTTTGGTTCCTACTACAACGAGTTGTTCGGTTCTTTAATACAATAAGTTGTTCGATTCCTTCAAGCCCTTAGTTGTTCAGTTCCTACTACAATGAGTTGTTCGGTTCCTGAATACAATGAGTTGTTCGGTTTCTTCTCAGTATGGAGTTGTTCGGTTCCTATTAACTATTGAGTTGTTCGGTTCCTATTATTAAAGAGTTATTCGGTTCCTTCATAGTATTGAGTTGTTCGGTTCCTACTATCAAAGGGTTGTTCGGTTCCTTCATAGTATTGAGTTGTTCGGTTCCTACTAACTATTGAGTTGTTCGGTTCCTACTATCAAAGGGTTGTTCGGTTCCTTCATACAATGAGTTGTTCGGTTCCTTCTAACTGTGGAGTTGTTCGGTTCCTACTATTAAACGTTGTTCGGTTCTCACAGACACTGAGTTGTTCGGTTCCTACTATCAAAAGTTGTTCGGTTCCACCTATTCGTGTTGATCGGTTTCTACTGTCAGTGAGTTGTTCGGTTCATTTTTGAACTTTTCACAACCAAGTCTTTTTAGGCACGCAAACACGTTACATTAGCATACATATGATTAAGCTTATCATCAAAACACTAAGATAACAACATTTAAGCCAAAACACGACAAGAATGAGCAAAAACGAGCCATAAACAACAATTTAGCACAAACAATCATCAAACCACAAACAATAGAGTGATATTTTTAACCAAACATGATCAATAAGATGGTAAGAGACTCCCTAACACAAAACCCACAAACTTTATACAATATTTCACATAAACCCTAAATTTCGAGTACATAATCACTCATATTTCATTCATACGTTAACTACACCTAAATCTGTATTAAACACGTCTTCTACACTCCAATGCCATCAAAACCCCTCAAACAATTTGAAGATTTATACACTTTTGATTTTGAGAAACCCTAATTCAAAAATTAGGGTTTTCGAGCTCAAAAATGGATGAAATCGCAATTCTTTTAAGGTGTGAGATGTTTAGGAAGTGTAGAACAATTTGTTATTTGTACCTTAGGCTTGATAGCAACTGGAAATGAAGATATGGAGAGTGGCGATCGTTCGAGTGACAATGGGAAGGAGAAAAAAATTGTTAAGTGTGTGTTGGTGTGTGTAAAGGGACGGGGTGGGTGGGTAGATTACAAAAAATTATGGTTTTTAACACTTTTGGCCCTTCTAATTTCAATACCCTTTAATTTTGCATAGATAAGTTTTATAAGGCATATACAAGTTAAACAAATAGCACAATTAGTCCCTAATGTTTATACTATCATACCTATAGACTTAGATTTGCAAGTTATTCCCTAAAGGCATAAACACATAACAATTAAGGCACACATAAGCTAAAGTTAATTAACTTTCCTCAATATTGATAATCCGTTATTGTTTAAAAACCTTTGTCCTTTTAAGCACATTTTCATTATGAAGAAGATATTTGACATTTGCTCCCCCTCAAACACTGACCCGTTTTCTATTTAAAGAGCTGTAGTCGTTGTTTGAGAAGACGAATGTCATTGAAAAAGCATTTTCTGATGAAGCAATGTTTTGTTTTTGAAAAACAACAAACACAAAAATAAGATTTCTCTTATTTTGACACATAAGCGCACTGACACGTACACTTATGGAAATATAGGAAGCACGGGTTGTGATGCAAAGTAATCACAAGCCTTTGCATGGTCATAAAGTAGACCATGCCCGAGAATAAATTCCCGTTGAGAGGTCAAGTTTCCTTTTTGACGAAATACTTGCCTTTAAGATGATGTCCGGGTTGCTATCTGAAATAATAGCAAGCCATTTGGCATGTTTTGAAAACATTTGTAACTTCTGCTCGAACTTCATTTACAGCCTCATATCATTATTGAATGACATTTCTAAGACCGTAAATGTTATCGATTTTCAGAAGACATGCCTTTATTACCTCTTTTTATATTTTTTCATTTTTTAATTTTTTCTTTGGTTTTATAGATTTTATATTTTTGTATTTTGCTTTTATAAAAGTTTTCTAAAAATGAAAAATCTTTTTGGTTTTTATGGTTTTATGCATATACAAATGATACAGGATATGTGAATAGGTACCACCACTATTCATCAACTTCATATGCCAATTGTTTTAGAGTCTCCGTCGTAAAACTCCGCATTCCCAGCTTGTTGATCAGAAATTCAATTCTTTCTCCACCAAGAGCTTTAATGAAGATGTCCTCCAGTTGAGACTCCATATTGACAAAGTAAAGTTCGATCTCCCCATTCTCAACATGCTCCTTGATAAAGTGAAATCTGATGTCTATATGCTTTGATCTGGAATGTTGAACGTTGTTGCGGCATAAGGCAATAGCACTTTTATTATCATAGTACATTGGAATTTTGTTGAAACCAAAGCCATAGTCGGTACGCTGTGATCTCATCTAAAGGATTTGAGCACAACAGCCAAACAAAGCAATATATTCAGCTTCCGTACTGGATATCGCAATGCTTTTCTGCCTTTTTGATGACCAACTGATAAGTCTATCTCCCAACAATTGCATACTATCAGATATGCTATGGAGTGTATCTTGACAAGCAGCATGATCCGCATCTGCAAATGCTGTTAGAGAAATCGAAGAATCCTTCGGATACCATAGTCCCCGATTAACGGTTCCTTTTAGATATTGAAAGATCCTTTTTACTGCATTTAAGTGCTTTTTGGTAGGTCGAGCCTGATATTGAGCACACATGCATATAGCAAATTGTAGGTTAGGTCTACTGGCTATGAGATAAAGGAGGATGCCTATCATACCATGATAGTGTGACGGAGTAACGGGTTTCCCTTCTTTATCCTCATCCAGTTTGGATTTCTCTAACATGAGAGTATCCACTGGGTCGCAAGAGTCAAAACCGTATTTCTTTAAGGATTCAAGGGCATATTTTAACTAATTAATAAAGATGCCTTTAGGACTTTGAGAAATCTGTAGTCCTAAGAAAAATGAGATTTTGCCCATCATTGACATCTTAAATTTTGAACACATGATTTTAGAAATAGGTCACAAAGTTTAGGTGTAGATGCAGCAAAGATGATATCATCGGCATATATTTGTACCAGAAGTAGTTCCTTGCCGTCTCTTACGGATGAACAGAGTAGGATCCACTGAGCCTTTGGAGAAGTCTTGGGATATCAGGAACGAAGACAACATGTCATACCACGCGCGTGGAGCTTGTTTCAACCCATAAAGAGCTTTCTTTAGCTTGTACACGTGATTGGGGTTATCTGGATCCACAAACCCGTCCGGCTGGCTAACATAAACCTCTTCCCGCAGATTACCATTCAGAAACGCAGTCTTCACATCCATTTGGTAGACGACCATGTTCATGTGAGCGGCAAACGCGAGAAAAATCCTTATAGCCTCTAATCTTGCAACCGGAGCAAAAGACTCTTCAAAATCAATTCCCTCTTCTTGACGGTAACCACGAGCCACTAACCGAGCTTTGTTCTTTAGAATACCTCCCAGTTCGTCTAGCTTCACTTTGTAGATCCACTTCAAAGTAATAACCATAACTTTATCTGGTCGGGGTACGAGCTCCCATACTTCAAGGCGTTCGAACTCATTGAGCTCTTCTTGCATTGCTTCGATCCAGCAGGATTGAGTCAAAGCATCTTTATACGTCTTAGGTTCAACAACAGTGAGGAAAGCATCGTAGTAATAGAAAAGAGCTTGCTTATGTAACTGCAGCCTTGTGGAGACTGGTCTATCGAGTTCACCGATTATATTTTCAAGTAGGTAATCCTTAGTCCATTTGCTATTGTGTTTAGAAATTTGGTGATCGAGATGCACAATTGTATGAATAGAATACGTGGATGAAGATTGATCAGAAGGAACTTCTAGAATTGGGATACCAAAGTACGGATCATTACCCATATATGCAACTTCAATATCATGATTGTCTACTTCAACATCATTAGGAATGACAGGAGGTTGAGTTTCGTGTGTTGTTTGAGAGTTACTTAGCGATGGTGCATCTTGGTCAACTGTTGTTGAGGAAGGTTGTGAGTCCCAATGAATAGATCTTCTTAGCTTGTTAAGGCTTAGTTAACTTAAATAGATTCAAACTGACTATACGAGAAACTATGATTATGAATACTACAAGTTATGCGGAATCTAACTTGTAATACTAAGAAGAACAATGTAAACAAAACTTTCGGTGTTGAAGGAGGAGGGTTTGGCACGAGTCCTGAACTGATTGTTGCAGGAGTCATTTCATGAAGTGCGGGTCCTGAACTGCTGTGTTCAGAAGCCATTGCAGTTAGCTCATCAAAATCTACATGAATTGTCTCAATGATTCGTCTGGTACGTCGGTTGTAAATTCGAAATGCTTTATTCGTGGGTGCATAACCAATGAAAATACCAATATCAACCTTTGGTTGTAACTTGCCCAAATTCTCACTATTATTTGTTGGATAGCAGAGCGCACCAAATACATGGAAGAAAGATAAGTCGGGAAGTTTGTCATGTAAAATCTCATATGGTGTTTTGTCGTGACGAAGGCGTATGATGGAAGGATTTTGGGGTAGCCACTGCTTCAGCCCATAGAAATAATGGAGCTTTTGCATAAATCAACATTGTGCAAGCATCTTCAATTAGTGTACGATTCCGTCTTTCAACGACACCATTTTACTGTGGAGAGCGAGCTACAGATGTTTCGTGAGAGATACCAACCTTCACATAATAATCACGCAACGTTTGATTAACAAATTCAGTTACATTATCTGTTCTGATGCGTCAAACAGGTACTTTCAGCCGCAGTTGGATCATCTTAAGAAACTTGATTATGAAATCTAGAGCTTCATCTTTTGACCTTAGGAACTTAACCCAAGTGAATCTTGAGTAATCATCGACAATAACGAGGATGTACTTCTCTCCATTAACACTTACAACACGCATTGGTCCACATAGATCTATGTGTAACAAATAGAGTTTTTCTTGATTGGTGTCTTTAGATTTAGGTTTGTGGGTTTCTTCTTTCTCTTACCCATTGCGCATGCAAAACACAGATGGTCCTTTTCAAATTTAAGCTTAGGGAGACCTCGAACAAGACCATGTCTAGCTAAATGGTTGATTGCACCAAAGTTTAGATAAGACAACCGTCGGTGCCATAGCCAAGACTTAGTCTTTGAGGCCTTTGACAAGAGACATATGGGAGAAGACGCCATCATGTCTCCAAGAGACAGAGTATACAGATTGTTGCCTCGAGATCCAGTCAATAAATCAACACCTTCTAAATTGCGAATGAAGCAGGTGTGTTGACGAAAAGCAACCTCAAGGTTCGAATCACAAAACCGCCCAACAGAGAATAAGTTGTGTCCAAGTCCTTCCACATAGTAAACCCTTGATATCGTAACATTCCCAATCTGATAATCACCATATCCTAAAATCTTTTCCACATGATCATTTCTGAATTTGATTGTACCCAAAAATTTGTTGACGAAATTGGTAAGCTGAGAGCGATCTCCGGTCATATGCTTGGAGCAGCTGGAGTCCAAATACCAGAGGATAATTTAGACGACCTACATTCATTAATAGAGGAAGATAGAACATCGGAAATTATGGATCCCCAAGATTTACTGGGTTCCTTGTTGTTAGCAGATACAGATTGAAGAACCTTAGATTTTCTAACATGAACATTAGTTTTAGATTTCCTAGGTTTCCGTGAATAGAACAATGTTACAGCAGGTTTAGATGTTTCATTATCTAGAACAACTGGTTTCTTAAGGGGAGCTTCAGTAGTAGTGGTAATCCTAGTTAAAGGGCACGCATTTCCTATGATAGTGAAGGTCCGACCAGTAGGTCTCCAAATATATCCAATAGTTGTAAAACAATTATTTCTGTAGGTTTCCAACTTTCTCCTTTTGGTTTGTTTCTTAACAGATTTAGATTTAGCATGAGCATTCACATTATTGGTATAATCAAGAACACACAAATCATGATTATCAAAAAGTATGCAACCATTACACTTAACACATTTAAGTTTAGAATTAACATTAAGCTTGAAATGCTGCACATGAGCAGTTCCTTTAGGTGCAACAACATGACCTTTATTTTTCAAACTAGATTTAACTTTCCTAGGGTGGGCTTCTACTTTATTCTTCTGAGTACTACTTTGTGTTTGCTGAATCTTATCTTTCTTTGTATTGCCTGAAGGGTGTGATCCGCTAGCACTAGTAGATGGTTTTACTCCTGTAGAAGACAACATAGGTTTGTTAGAAACTAGGTTTGATGTAGAGGCCTTTTTGTGATTGTGTTTCTAATCTAACTCCTTTGACTTTATTCATTGAGGTCACAACCACTACTTGTTCTCCGTAATTGTTGATACTAGGGCAGGTTTTACTGATTTTTGAAAGCAACTCTTGAATTAGTTTAGTATACTTACATGCAGATTCTAGGGTTGGGTCTAAGGGATAATTTTCTTAAATATGATCGACTAGATCCCTAAGAACTGCAGCTTCTTTCTGAGTGTGCTTAATATAGGCATAGTGAGCTGACCTTTTGTTTAACAATTTAGGGGTTATTGGTTCCGTATTAATCTCTGGATCACTAGGGTGATGTGTAACTTCATTATTAGCTAAATCATTTCCTTTAAGTTTCCTCAATTCATCCTTGAGAGTTGTAATTACCAAAACTTTTTCCTGAAGACAAGCATTTAAATTAGAAATTTCCACAGACTTTAGATTGACTTGATTAGTTAGGTCAGCACATTGTTCTTTTGATCGAACACGTGATGGTTTAATCGAGTCATAAAGTTGCTTATAGGTCTGTTTCAAATGCTCATTCTCAGCAAAAAGCTTTGTCACCCTATGATCCAATTCAATATTTATGGTTTCAATGTCTTCTAAGTCCTGTTTGATCTTATCCTTATCCATATTTCCACTAAGAGATTTAATTCTCTCTTTCAACTTCTTTATGATCATGTCTTTCTCTTGAGACTGAGCTTTCAATTCATTTAATTCAAACAATTGATCAAAACTTGGAGCACTTTGAGTTGAAATAGAATTTTCCCTTTGAAAAATTTCCTGATTAAGTTGAGTATCAACTTCTAACGAAATGCAATGTTTTTCAAGAGTGGTAAACCTTTTGAACAGTTTATCGTAAATCTCTTTTTCAACAAAATCCTTTTGAAGCTCAGTCTTAAGTTTTAGACACTTTTCACATTCATGCACATTCACAGAGGTAAAATCCATAGAGGAATTTACAATCAAGTTCACAATATCTTTGCTCATCACTTGTTCCAAGAGTCGTTCATTTTCGTTCAAAGCTTGATTCATTTTAACTTAAATGTTTTTGACTTTACACGATGTTGTTCCACAGCCTGTTCCATTTGATAGAAGACATTTTGGACTTCAGCAAGTTCATCAACCAATTGTTGGTTGAATGTACTAAATAAGTCCTTTAGAGCTTTTACAAATGGAATTATTTCATCCCTAAAACAAGCTTTTATATGTTCGAAACCCCACGTGCCCTCAGTGAGAGCTGTGGGCGTGGTTCTTTCTTTGACTACCACATCAAAGTTAGCAAGATGGTATTTAACTTTCTTCAAACTCGTACTAACCATGCTGACGTTTGGAAGTTCTTTAGGAACCTCAACATTGGTGGGTCTATCAGAAAGATCTGGTTCTAAGGAACTCACATAGTTACGCGACCAAAAGGCTTGTTAAGCAGATAATTTAGTTTATGCAACAAACCGTGTTTCAAAATCTTTATAAAGTTTATTAAGAGCAGCATAATCGATTGGTGTGGTATCAATTTGTTTTATCTTTTCTTGCATCATATTATCTTTATGTTTTAACAGCATTTTTGAACGACTCTCTTCAGCAAGTGTTAAGATCTCTTCTGAGTCAGGGATCACAATAGGATTGGTTTTCTAAATTATATCACCAACATATAGCATAGGTTCCAACTGCCGAGCTTTTTTCATATAGAAAGGATTTTGAAAACCTAGAGCTTGTTTAGTGGTATTATCATAGAAAAACTAAGGTTTCGTCAACATGTGAACAGTTTGTGCAGATTGATATCTTTTAAAAACGATATTATCTAGGTGTTTGATCTGCTTTTCTAAGACTATTTCCCTATCAAGGTTTCTAGATTCTTCTTTCTTAAAATCATTTTTGAGAAGAGTAACCGTTTGCAATAAAGATTCCTTTTCTTTTAAATGTTCTAAAAGAGTTCGTTTAAGATGATCAATTTCTACAGACCGTGCACATGAATCTAAAACGTTATCTTGACTCTTTAAATCAATGTTTTGTCCTTCTTTCAACACTTTGACTTGTTCTGTATATCTTTCAAGCTTAGCAGTTAAAGTATCATTGACACTTTTATTTTCCAGATTCGTCTTGGTACAATGAACAACTTGGGTTTTTAGTTGTTTAATCACAAATAATATCAAATCATCTTGTTGTGCAGAAGAATTAGAATTTTGAACAGCTACCTGTTATGATTCAATCAGATACTGAGAATAAGGAATGATATTGCTATCATTAGTTATTTCTGTCTCTGAATGGTTCACAACATTTGACTGTTCAGAAGACGGCATAGCCTGCACAACTTGATAGTCAAATCAATTATTACCATTATCATGATTGTGTACTCAGAAGAGCGTCTGAACTTAGTGAGATAAATTCGCATGGAGAGCAAATTTTGGCAGTGTTAAGTTCATCACAATCAGAGTCATATGCATCCAAATCATCTACTTGATAAGCAGCATTGTGAGTGATGACAGTCTGTGTGCTTGACTCCTTCTGAATTCTTGGATCTTGCCAAAAATGGAGTCCTCCTCATGTAAAATTTGACCCTTGCTTAAGCTTGACCCAACCACACTTTAATCCTTAAACACGAATCATTCCCGTTTCTCTTGGTTTGGAGCATGTTTGGACATGTGGCCTTCCCTTGCCGTTGTAGCAGTTAACTGGTTCTCTTGTTTTCCAGGAATTGTTTCCACTTGCTCCGGAGTATAAATCCTTAAGTCTCGCAGTATAGAAGTTTGTCTCCCTGAATTGGTTGTATGTTACTCTTCATTATTAAATGGTAGCTTGTTGCCTAGGTTTGACGAGTTTCTAGCTGGTTATTGGTAGGTAGGATAACGGAAAGTGATGAAGCAGTAAAAAAAATAAACGACCTATGTGATTGATGGCATCAATGGGATCATCACCTTTCTGGAACACTGGAACAATTAAACCTGATTCTTGTCGGGAAAATTCAAGATTGTTGATCAACTGAGGGAGGATATTCCAATTAAGGTATAGTGAGTTGGAGATTAAATGTTGTGTGAATGGATGACCTGCTAATCATTCGGAGGTATACGTGATTGAAAGAGGTTGTTGATGATTGATGTGTTGACTATTCGTTAGATGATAAGGGGTAGAACCTACTGTGGAGACTGATATGAGAAACTTATATCACATACGGTTGAAATTGAGTGTTTTGGTGCGACTTTTTGATGAGTTGATAAGGAGACTAGGTTCATCTGATGAGTTGCAACCAAAGCCAAGCGGCGATGAATGGGTTCATGCATTAAACGAACCTCATTTGCATGAAATTCATGTTGTCCAAAAATAAGCATCAAGTTGATCGATGTTGTACTGTGTGCAAGTTCGAATAAGTTTGACCTCTGTCACAAATTTGCTCCTTTAAGGATGGGTATATATTCAAAACTTTGTGTTCATTGAAATTGTTCCAGTTTTAATGTGAAGATGTTCATGTCACTGAGTAGTCCAGGTGAATAATCTCAAGTAGAAGTCACGAAGTGATTCCCCTTCTTATATAAGCAAACTTATCGAAATCATCATAAAGCTTTACACTCCCTTTCCTGCTTTCGTTCTAAAGGAAGTTCCTTGATGAGAAAGTTGAATTCTTTCCCAAAGTTCCTTGGCGACTTTATGATTGCTAACCAATGCATAGACTTCAGGTGGTAGTCCTTGGAGAATGATATTAGTTGCCTTGATATCACAATCAGCTTGAAGTGCTTCTGTAGCAGATAACTCAGAATATTTCTTTGGCCTTGTAACTCTATTTTCTTCAATTGAAGGCCAAATGAGTGGACCACTTTCAACGGATTCAAGGATCATTCGTCCATTTTGTCTATTTAGCATGTATAGTTCCATTATGCTTTTCCAAGAATCGTACATATCCTTTTCCAACATGGGTGGACGATTGTCAGCACCCGAAAGGATAGCTTTGTCAGCAAGAGTCGTCATTGAGAAATGTATATATTAAATGATTACTTGGTTGATCGGACGGTGGTAGAAAGTAATTGTGTTTAATTGAGTTGTCTTTTAAGTGTTTAAATTTATGAAACTACACGGGATTTTACAATTCTTGACAAAACCGGGAAAACAATTGAATGTTTCACGGGATTTTACAAGTCAACGAAATAAACCGTATAATTTTGAGAAATTAAGTTGTTCGGTTCCAAGTTGTTCGGTTCCAATGAGTTGAGTTGTTCGGTTTCAACTAAACTAGGGTTGTTCGGTTTCAACTGAACTAGGGTTGTTCGGTTTCAACTGAGTTCAAGTTGTTCGGTTTCAACTGAGTTCAAGTTGTTCGGTTTCAACTAAATTAGGGTTGTTCGGTTTTCAACTGAAGTTTAAGTTGTGTCGGTTTCCATTGAGTTAGAGTTGTTCGGTTTGCATGCCAAAGTGAGTGTTCGGGTTGCAACTAGATCAAGTTGTTCAACTTCGAGTTGTTCGACTCAGTTGTTCGACTTCAACTACACGAAAACCCAGAAAAAAACTTAAAGCACAAAAAGAACACTTTTTGATGATTGTTTTGAAAAATATAGTACTACTAGTGTTTCTACACCTATAAGACCAAGAAAAATACGGAAACTTAAGGTTTTTAAGCCGAAACATTTAAAATCAAGATTTTGCTCTTTATAAGATTTTCGAACACAAAAAGTAACAAAAATGATGATTTTCTTGATTCAAAGCTTGTACACCTATATCATAAAGATACTAGATCAGATTTACCAAGGTAAATAATCCTTTAGTGTACACAAAAGCTTTGGAATCAAAGAAAAAAAAATAAAGGATGATTTTTGCTTTAAAACACACGAACCAAAAATACATTAAACACAAAAACTAAACACACCACTCTATGGCTCTTGATACCAATTAAAGAATACAAGTAATCTTTGATATGAGACGGGAAGGAACTTAGTGAGAGAAAGTGGAAGGAATGATGTATTCTAGAGAGAGAAAGTAAGAAACATGTAATGCAATAATGAAATGAGGAATACCAACACCAACTCCAACACCTCTCCAAGGCATGGAGAGGGGTATTTATATGCTACATATGGCCGGCCATGGGCTTCTAAGGCTTTCCATGGGCCTTGGGCCATATTAGCTTACATATCATTTACTTGACTAACTTACGGGCTTAGACTATTTAGAATTGGAAGTAACGATACTTTTTGGTTCTTAAACAGAGTTTTACAAAGAGGTCCCTCAAAATCTAGAACTAAAGTTTGACTGATAAACAATTTAGAGCCATCTTCAAAGTCCCGTGCCATTCTGTGCCATAGGTTGCTCATTACCTGAGATTAAATGCAAAAAGGGTCAACACAAAGGTGTGAGTGACATTCATAGGTTTTCAGGATATAATAGTTGAGTAAAGTTCAATAGTGGGTTCCGTGTTATAACCCATAAGTCTAATAATGCAATGAGAACAATTATTATGGAAATCAGAGTTAGGAATAAAGTTCTATAACAGTGGGGTTCCGTTGTTTATTATCCATAAGTGTATAATTGCAATGTGTACCAATTCTTATGGGAAAATAGTGTTATTGCCAAGCTCATGATCAATACGTTAACATGGAAATCACGTTGTAACATCGGATGAGGCACAAATGTCAGTGGTGAGGTAACTTGCCAAAGTTACCCATTTGAGCAAATATAGTGTTTTAGTTACCCCAATTATAGGACACAACGGGAGTCGTTCACACCCCGTTATCTGATTTTATTACAATTTCGGTTCACTAGCATGCAAGTAATAATGATTTTATGATATGGAAATAGTGGCACTGGAAGGTACTTAGGCAATAATATATTTGGATAGCATACAGTTGGAAAAATACTTGCATTCATGGTTTAAGCATGTATCCCCCTCTGGGTTAAATAGTATTCAAAAGATGTAAAAGCCGAGCTTTGAACTCACCTTAACAGTGGAAATCTGCTTGATGGCAAACGTTATCAAGGGAAATGCGTCGTATGGTAGTATGATGTTATTTCCGGACGGAAAACAATCAGTATATCAAATGAAAGTAACGGCCTCGTCACATAACCTGAGGGTAATATGTCAAGTTTTAGTGATGGTTTATGTTTCAAAACTTCATAAAGTATTACTTTGATTTATTAATTTATGGAAATATTGTATCACTGTTCGGGCTATCATAATACAGAGCCAGAGTAGTAGCGTTTGAGGAGCCAGGGCACTTGAGATATCGTAACACCAGCAACTCGCAAAACAAATACCCAAATGGAAACCCTCAATGAAATTTCCTCAGTAACGTGACACGATCCGATTTTTAAGTTTCTTCAAAAGCTAGTTGATGATAAATTACGTTAAATATATAACGTAATTATTTTATAATGCGTCGATCGATGATTAATAACGATAAATATGTTGGGTTTTAATAAAATCGAGTTTTATAATAGTTACTATCTATTTTTATATTTGTATAAAATATAAAAATATTATATTTTATATTTTTAAGACTACAAAAATGGCATTATATACCCTTGGTTTATAAACTTTTACAAGTTTAGTCCTTTATATATAAAGTATATATAATTTAAACCATTAACTTTAAGACTTGGCAAAATAGCCCCTTATAGTTATAACCAAGCATAGTTGCCCGCGCGTTGCTGCGGGGCGGTGTTTCTTTTATTACAGATGTGGGTGTTTTTTTTTTAATTTGTATTGTAAGATTTTAAAGTTTTATAAGTGTGGTTTGCGTGTGCTAATTTTTTAAAAAATTCTGTGGTGTTTAAAGGTTCTGTTTTTTTGGGGTATTTGGGTTTTCTTTTTTTAATATATTTATAAGATTTGAGTAAATATGTGTTAACATGATTGCCGCGGTTGATGCGGGCGTTAAATTTTTTATTTGGTTTATTTTTGTCTTTTGGCGGTTAATTTTTCGGGGTCTTATGTTTAATAATATTTTTTTATATGGGTTTTGTGTTGGGGTCCTGTCGTGGGGTATTTCTTTTTATTGAATAAGTCAATACTTTTGTAATTTTTTTTTATTATTTTAGAGGCCGAACAAAAAAAAAATTTAGTATTTTTGTGCGGGTAGTTTCTTTTTTTTATATGGGACTTCTTGTTTGTGCATGTCGCGGATATTTTTTGATCTGATAATAAGTACCTTTGTAATTTTGTTTCCTATTTTGTGGCGAGCAAATTTTTTTTTTAAAGTTGTCTAGTTAAAGAAAAAGAAAAACAAAAAAAATGTCAAATGGGCCGGCCCAAAGTAGGAGCCCAATTGGCCGGTTAGTGTAGCACCACTGTAGCAAACTATGTCAAAACGACCTAGTTTTATTCCACACATAGTATCTGATATAATAAAAGCATGATTGCTTAGGCGTTGCAGCGAGTGTTTTTATTTATTTTATTTTTTATTTTGTGGGGTTTAATTTTTTCAGGTCTCATGTTTAATAGTTTGTTTTTTATAGGGCTTATGGTTGGGCAGCTCATGTCGCGCTATTTTTAATTGAATAATTCAAGCGGTTGCTGCGAGGCGTTATGTTTTTATTTTTATTTTTTTCTGCTTTATTTTTTCGGTCTCATGTTTAATAGTTTTTTTATATGGGCTTATGTGTTGAGCCTCATATCGCGGGTATTTTTTTATCTAAATAAGTTAGTACTTTTGTAAAAAAATTCCTATTTTGTGCCGAACAAATTTTTTTTATATTGCCTACTTAAAAAAATAGTTTTTTTTATATTGGCTTATGTGTTGGGCCTCATGTCGCGGGTATTTTTTGATCTGAATAAATCAGTGCGTTGCTGCGAGGCTTTATGTTTTTTTTTGTTTTTTTTAATTTTTTGCGGGTTTATTTTTCGGTCTCATGTTTAATAGTTTTGTTTTTTTTCCTATATCGGTTTATGTGTTGGGCCTCACGTCGCGGGTATTTTTTGATATAAATAAATCAATACTTTTGTAATTTTTTTTCCTATTTTGTGTCGAGCATTTTTTTTTATATTGCCTACTTAAAGAGAAAAAAAAACCCTCTTAAATGGGCTGGCCCAAACCGGAAGCCCATTGGAAAACACTGTAGCAAGCGACGTAATACTACGTCGTTTTATCCCAATCATAGTATATAGATATAATTTGGAATATTGACATTTTCAGCTCCTCTAGTTAAAAATTTTAGAAAATTACGATATATACCCCTTGCATGAAAATAATTTAAAAATCAAGTCCAAAAAACCATGTAAGTTTATTTTAGGGTTCCAAATGATATTTAAAGATTATAGCTTATTAGAATAAGCAAAAATAAGATGTTCTAACGTAACAAAAGTTTAGAAAAAAGATTCGTTAGCTAGAAAATCAAAACGGGTCATTTTTAGAGTTTTAATAGAAAACGCATGGGTTTGTGGTTCAAGGGATCAAACAAGAGTTTATATATGATCTTAAGAATATTATGAACATTCTAAAACAGATTATGAGCTTATTGAACAAGATTTTGAGCTTACTTGAACTAAAATGGGTCGTATGCGTTATTATGGTTCGTAGCCTAAAAATGATCTCACGGGCTTCCTTCTCTTCATTATTTGGCTTAATATTCTGATCTTAAGGAATTCTCTTGATCTTCTACTACTGCTAGAGAATGGCTAGATCTCCATTTGAGTGTGTTTGATAAGTTTTGAGGTGTGATTTGAAAGAGTGTGTGTTTCGGCTATATATAGGGCTCATATGACCTTGGTGCCCAAGTTTTAGCCATGAAAGGTGTCAAGATTGTAGAGTTGTGACTATGGGCAGCTAGGAGGGTGAGTAAGGTAAGCTATTGAGCAAGGTGGAAGGGATTTGAGGTGTTAAAGAGGTGACAAGTACTATAGAACTTGGAGACCAAGTTGGTGATGCAAGGCTGATGGTGGTGTGAGGGAGGTGGTTGCTAGGCTGCTTGGGGTGGTAGTAGGTTAGTCATAGAGGTGCTTAATGTGTTAGGGTGCTAGCTTAGGTGTAAATGGGTTAAAAATGAAAGAAAAAGGGTGTCGGGTTCATGGTTGTTTTTGGACAGCCAACATCGGTCCCAGTAAAACGGTTGCCATTTACAAACCGTAACTCCGATGAAGCTTAAACCAGTGAGAATGGTTAGATATTTGAGTCATCTACAACTTTTAGTCTTACATATTTAGGGGTTACTGATTGCAGTTTATTATACTATAGAATATATCATAAAAATATAATACTTTTAAAAGAGTAATTAAGAAAATTACCAAGTTACCCTTGATAAAATTCTCTCTCAAAAAATATATATAATATAATATATAATACGTATG
Source organism: Tanacetum coccineum (assembly GCA_026074375.1). Classification (NCBI taxonomy): domain Eukaryota; kingdom Viridiplantae; phylum Streptophyta; class Magnoliopsida; order Asterales; family Asteraceae; genus Tanacetum; species Tanacetum coccineum. The sequence goes on from BQNB010030216.1 coordinate 37,297, forward strand.
TTTAACCGGGCAAGTATGATCACCCGGGTCGTTTTCCCCAATGATAGTGGAAATTGAAACCACGTTTTTATAGTTCGGATCTGATTTAACGAAAGAAAAGATATTTGGTTTTGGCAAGATATAAAACTAAACAATTAAACAAATACGGACAAGCACTAGAAAGCAATTAGATAAAATTAAAACCCTAAAAATGTAAACTAAAACTTTTATAAATTAGAAAAAGTGTTAGAAAATTATTTTTAATAAAATAAAAAGCTAATATTTTTTTTTTAATAAAGTTTAATTGATCTAATTATACTTAACACTCCTAATTATTAATTGAAAAACTTACTAAACTATTAAACTTAATTAATGGACTAATTAGCAAAGCGGAAAAGGACCTAAGGGGGAAGAGTTAACCAAATTAACAGAGGGGGACTAACTGAGCACAACTAAGATTGATAGTTCACTTTACTACCCTGAGAATCTATCCGGACAAACAAAACTAAGCCCGGATATTAAGGTGAAATTTTGAAAACGTGTTTAATAGGAAAACTTTAAAGAAGCAAAGTTGTAAAAGAATAACAACGGGGAACAAAAATTAATAAAAAGCTATTAGGGCTGAAAATCTCAAATAAGCTCAGGAAGAGCTTATTTCTAAACTGATTACAGAAAGTGAGGTTTTGAGCTTATTTATTAAACAGCCATCAAATGTCAAATTAAGCTTAATTCTAAAAAGGAAAAGTGATCTAGAAAAGCTTATGATGTGCTTAATCTATATATTCAAAGAAAATTAAAGCTTTTAACTAATTTTGAGTTACTGAACTTGATCATAAAAAGCAAACTCAGGAAATTAGCAAAGAAACACAAACTTCAATAAGCTAAAGAATAAATAAGATGAACTAGGATCTTGAATTAAAAGACAACTTAAACTCCTTATTATCCATCTAAACAAGCTATTAAAATTAGATTTTAAGTAAAGACAAACTTAAACTTTTAGTATCCATTCTAAAAAAACCAAATACCTCGAAATTTCTTCCAAACTATCCCTTGGACAGTAGCTAGATTTTTGTTTGAGAGAGAATAGAGATCACAAGTTATAAACCCACCCGATTCCATTTCTAAGATTTTTCTCTTTTTATGATCTTTCTTGATAAATTATCTTCCTAACTACAACTTATTTGTGTTGACATAAATGTAATTGTTTTCAATTAAACTCATTGGTAAACTTTAGGATCATAGAATACAAAAAGGCACAATTAAGTGTCTAAAAGATACTTATCATCCCCGATTTTTATTTTCCATGCTAAGCTTAAAAACAAGATATGTTAAATACAAGTCATGTTACGTAACATTATCATAAATATTAATTGTTTACTTACTTTTCTCGTAAATCTACATTTGTAGCTCAGGATTTTAGTTAAGTCATATGCCCGGAAGGTCTTTCAGACTTTTGTTTCGATACTTATTAATTCCAAAATAACAGTGTAATGTAAGAACGCAATAATTAGCTCCTAGCCCTTTTTCAAAGATCAAATGCAATTCAAGATTAAAGTCCACATCGAAGGTGGACCAAAATTTGTCTTGTTTTAGGGCTACTTAAGCAAGGCACCATTCATGTCATATTCTAAGGCTCTTTAAGGACAAGAATACGACCCAATCTTATTTTGCTACCATATTACCTTATGCTCTTTAAGGACCAAAACAAGACAAAAATTAAGCACCATTTATAACCTCAGTCCTTTAGTAGGCTTACAACATCGGCACACCTTCCGACAAGAATGTAGCAACATATTTCGATTTGGATAAATAGTAAACACCGGTGCCTTTTATTCTCGAAGCCACATCGATAGCGAGTCGACAGTGGTTTTTTCTAATATTATGACTCAGGGACCTACTTATGATGAAAACCTCCAACATCGGCCACGCCTCGACAGATGAAGTATCTAGGCAGAGAGTGTAGACTATTTTTATTATTCTTACAATTTTTAAGCCAAATTAAGTATTACTGATGTGTACTCATCCTAATCACAAATGAGCTTAAGAAAACTTCTATTAACTAATTATTAATCAAAGAAAAACCATACAACTCTATTTATTAAACATTCATATAAAAGTGAAACAAGCTAATGGGAGAAAAAGCCACAATTAATACTTATATTGAAAGAAAACCAAACTATTCTAGTTGTTTGAATCATGACTTATAAAATAACACTATCATTTTACTGTTTTCACAAAAGAAATTTGAAATACTTAGCCTATATAAAAAGCAAACTCGGTCATATTTTAAAATCTATTGGATTAGCACAAGCTTTCATTTACTAATGATTTCAAGTCTAGCATTGTTTAAAATTTACATCTGAGACTTAGCACAAACTATCATCAATTAATTGTTATAGAAGAAAGCTTAGAATTACACGTCGATCGGGTTTCAAAAATTTCTCTCTTATTCTTACCAGCGGGAACACCTACATTTTTGTTTAACTAATTTTTTTTTTTTTTTTTTTTTCTGCGGGGAGGAAAAACGGGTCGTGAGACAAAACACTAGCAAGACATCAAATCGATGGATTCCCTCCCCAAAAATAATACGAAACATTGTTCTCTAATGTTTTAAGTGTGGGATTCTTTCGTAATCTAAGCCGTTTGTTTATTGAAGCTATGCAAAGATAAACGTTTTAATCGATTATGATGCAAGGCTATGGTCTCCCCAAATAATTTTTACACACAAGGATGAGAAGCTCAAGTGATGAAGGGGAAACAACATCCGGTCACGAGAGGCTTCATAGAAATTGTTGGGCAGAAATCCTGCAAAAAATCAACAACAAACAAAAACATCGAGAAATCGGAAAGCGAAAAGCTTTCTCAAACAACACATATGATATAAAATAGAAAGGAAATAGAAAGGATAAGCATGGGGTGAACTCCCACGAAGCGGCTTGTTTTTTTTATCACCGAGTCGCACCGAGTCGCAAGCTCGACTCGATCCCTGAATTTAGTTGTCCTTAGGGAGAGCAAATAGAAACGTTCATTGAAACTGCCACTGGATTGTGAGGATTCCGGGATCAAAAATAAAATTCTCACTTCTATAGGAAAAAATGAAAGGAAATTCCTTATTGTAAGTGAAGAATGGAAGAAAATTCCAAATGATAAATGCAAAGGAATTGACATCTTCAACATTTAGAGGAAACGTCTTCTTACTTTGGTAGAAATTAAGCACAGCATTCTTCAAACATTCATTGGGTGGTTCTGCCGGAGGTAGAAGAAATGATGGTTTTTTGAAAGCTAAAAGAGTCCCGGAGGAAATGTTCTCTTTTAACTTCTCCTTTAATGTTATAAGATTTTTATCATGAATGGCATGATAAACTAGTATACCTGGTTTGAATACTTTGTCCTCGTTTCCGAGAGAATTCAAGGTAACACTAGCCGACAACTCCGCAGTGAAAGGCGAGTCGGAATCTAAAGAAGGATGTGGTAAAATACTTGTGGTGGTAGAGTCAAATGAAATGGGTAAGTCCTTTTTCAAATCCTTTAGTTTGGAAAAATGATCATTAAAATCAATTGGATTATCAAAAGTGATTTGAATTGGCATGACAATGATATTGATTGGAACATCACGTGAAATTTCATCTTCTTTTTCCTTGATTTCTTCAACTTCTTGAGGACGAGAAAGAATTTTTGGTTTCTTATGTAAATAAGTTGCCAAGATACAAATTATCTTTTTCCTAATCGCAATTCGAGTCATCATTTTCCACACAAATCGGACTAACGAGAAAAACATCGGCGTCTCCCATGCACAAACCTTCTCTTTGGTGAGAGTAGGGAAAGTAGGATTGCTACTTAAAACTTCAAGGGTGGTAGGGAGGGTAAGATCAATTCCCGGTGGAATCGAATCTTTTTCAAGATAATCTTCTAATTCACTTGCTTCCGGTGAAGTAAGTGTGGAGGAAGAAGAAGACTTAATCTCGACATCCTTATTGTTTTCTTCAAAGAGCGGATTTACGTTGCTGGATTTGAAACTATCATTGAATTCGAAAAGGGGATTTGAGATAATTCGAAATGTTTCTTCTTGAAAGTCGTTTTTAAGAATGGAAACATCATCACCCGGTGGTAATGAGTTAGGAAGAGCAAGTTCATCGGTGAACTTCTCAAAATTATCACTAGTCTTCACCGGAGAAGAACTAGGATGAAGAGAATTAGTGGTACTGCCACTAAACGTCTGAGCAAATAAATCCTTAAAACCAATATAATTCGGAACGTTAAAAATATCAATCATGTTGATTGATTCAACTTTTTGAAGTTACATTAAGTTTCGTTTTCTCACTTTGCATGTTCACGTTAAACTTTCATTTCATCACGAAGGATCAACTTTTCGTCGTAAACATCAATTAAAGCTCGAGCGGTTCGTAAAAATGGTCTTCCGAGAATCAAAGGAATTTGTTCATCGGGAACATAATCGACAACTACGAAATCGGCCGGATATGTAAACTTTCCTACGGGAACAAGCACATCCTTACAAATCCCATCCGGTCGACAAAGTTGACGGTTGGCTAACTCAAGGATCATATTGGGGTTGATTCTAAGGTTGTAAAACCTAAACCTAACCTATGAAAGACCGAGAGAGGCATTAAGTTGATACTAGCTCCTAAATCGGCTAAACCTTGACATTTAAGCTTTGAAAAATCACATGGTATGGTAAATCGACAAGAATCTCCCAATTTCTCGGGTAATTTCTTAAGAATTACGGCACTACAATTTTCACTCAACGGCTGACAAGTCCTGTATTAGCAAGTTCTTCAAGTTTTTCCTTATTAGCGCAAAGATCTTTAAGCATTTTGGTGTATTTTGGCATTAAAATCAATGCATCCGCAAGAGAAATATTGAAATGAAGTTGTTTAAACATTTTCCAAAACTTTTGAAGTTGAACCTTGTCTTTTTCTTGCCTTTTTTCAACATTTCTTCTTTCCGGGTAAGGAAGCTTAAGTTCATATGTTTTAGGATTATTGACAATTCCCTCTTGATTCACTTTTGTTGTTGTTTGAGAATTTGTCTCTTGAACTTTTTGGGTTAGAGGAGGTGGGACATGATCCGTTGACGTCTCCTCTACCACATCCGGATTAACAAATGGAGGAGGCATAGGAATGGATGGCCCTTCGTAAGAAACTCCGCTTCGAGTTGTTATTGCCCTGGCTTCGTTCCTTGGATTTGGAATGGTATTGCTCGGTAGAGTACTTGAACTTGAAGCTTGATTGGGATTGCCGAAATCATGAATCTTGGTGCAAAGGCTTGTTAACAAACTTGTAACATTTGCCATTTGATTTTGCAAACCTTGATTTTGATTTTGCACATTCTTCAATATCGCATCATTTGCTTTGACGTAGCTTTCAAAATCTGTTTTCAAAACACTATTTGTTGGAGGTTGGTAAGGTAAAACTTGATTGGTTGGTGGTTGGTATGGTGGAGCTTGATAAACTTGATTTTGGTTGTTTGGACGGTTTTGATTAAAGTTTCCTCCACGGTTTTGGTTGAAATTAGGATTGGTTCCTTGATAACGGTTTTGGTTGGTTTGGACATTTGGTTGATTGAAACCCGGTGGTCTCATTTGACTTGCCAAATTTGAAGGTTGGTTTCTTTGGAGAAAATTACCAACGGCTGCGGTTTGTTGAAATTGTTGGATGTTGTCATGAAAAACGGGAAAATCGTTTCCACTTCGAGTTAACGGACAATGGTTAAAATTGTGATTTGATCCACAAGTGACACAAACTTCCTCATGATTTGGACGGGTGCAGGAGAGTAAGTAGTAACTAATTGACTTTCATTTGGACTCATCATTTGGTTCATCTTGATAGTCATCTTATCCTCGGAAGAAGAGGCTATTTGTTGCGATCGAAAGACTTTTAGAAGGTGAAAGAATTAGAAAGAGGGTTATCCGTACTCACCATCTTGAATCATTTAGCACGACTTCTTGAGTAACGAACTTTTGACTTGCTTTCAATGATCGATTAAACCTTCTTGACGGCAATTTTGTCTAAGAAATTGCCACCTGCTGCAGTAATCTTAAGCATCTTGATCGTTTGACTTTCAAAGAGTTGTAAAAAGTATCGAAGTTGGTGGGAGTTCTGAAAAAGCCATGGTGAAGACATTGTCGAAGAGTCCTTAAAAAACCGTTTCCCATGCTTCATTAAAGGCTTCGTTGGGTTTCTGGTAAAAAGTAATGATCTCATTCCGATAGTAAGTGGTTTTTGAAGGTGGGAAGTATTGGTTTATGAATTTTGAAACAAGGTCGTCCCATGTGGAAAGAATTTGATTTGTGGTTCTTTGTCTAAACCAATCTCGGGCTTCACCGTCTAGAGAAAAAGGGAAAAGCAAAAGCTTAACCGAAGTGTTCGGAACTTCTGGATGTCTAAACGTTGAAGTGACTTTGTTAAAAAATCGAAGGTGATTGTGGGGATCTTGTCTACCCGTAAATTTGTTGCTTTGCACAAGATTGATTAACGGTTGCTTAAGTTCGAAATTGTTGGCATTGATTGGTGGAACAACTATAGCATCTTCATAACCCTCGATGGGTGCTTGTAACATTTGAGCCTCATCGTTTCGATTGTCGGCCTTTGAACTACGTTTTGTTCAACATTGGATTTTAAGAAAGTGTTTGTTGTGAAGACGTCTTCGAGATTGCAACACGAACTTCAGTGCGCATAAAAAAGGAAAAATAAAAATTAAAAGCAAAAATATTACTCTATAATTTTTTTAATTTTTTTTTTTTTTTTTTTTTTTTTTTTTTTTTTTTTTAACAATGAATTTTAACGGTTACACGAAAGAGACTTAAACCAAATAATCAACTACTTCACGGTAGCTCTTGAAAATTGCTTTTCAAGGTGAGCCGTACTTGGTAGAGATACAAAAGGCAAGTGTTAAATCTTTGATTACGAATTGGGAAACAATTTGCAAGTTCACCGGAAACTTTTTATGATATATCTCAATGGAAGTATTATTTGGTTGGTGTTCGTAACCAACTTTGTGATTTTATTTTCTAAATTAAGAAAAATTTTTTTATATTTTTGATTTTTCTATTTTTTTTTTTTTTACTTATACTAAAAAGAAAAGAAAAATATTTTTTTACTTTTTATATATTTTTTATTTTTTTTGGATTTATGACAAAAATTTAACTTTCGAGGACGAAAGGATCTTCAAACCAAATCACAAACTCGAAACAAGAGAATCGCTTACACAAGTCCCCGGCAGCGGCGCCAAAAACTGATGTGACAGTTTATACACACGTATAAATAATTACTTATAGGAGAAATTAAGGAAATCCCCAAGTAATCCGTGACAATTCCACTCATAAAGATATATATATATAGAATACGTATATTAAACCGGGTAAGTATGATCACCCGGGTCGTTTCCCCAACGACTCGTGCAATGGAAACCTCGTTTAAGTTTCGATCCTGATTTGAATTAGAGAAGAGATATTTTTGATTTAATTATACTACTAAAATTAAAGGCACAATTAAACACAATAATTAAACAAATTAAACTAATTACGAAAGGTAAATTAAATGCGACATCTTAAGAAAACAAAAGCAATTTAAACTAAAATATGCTAAATTAGATCCTAAAACCTAAAAATTAATGCTAAAGAAAGTTTTAGGAAAAAAAATAATTGTTAAAAGCTTTTTGGATTTTTTTATGAATTTAAAATATTTAATCTAAATTAGAATTCTCAAAATAGGAAATTAAAATTGATAAAAATTAAGACAAATACTTTTTAAGCTAATTCTAATCCTAAATTACTTAAAAAGATGATGAACAAACATTTTTTTTATCACTAAGTTTTTTCTAAAATTTTAAAAGATTACAAATTAAATAAAAAATAAAGGTTGAAAATTAAATGTTTTAAAAAATTAAATTCTGAAAATTAATTTTTTAAAAATATAAAACTTAAACTAAAAAATTCTATTAAAAATAAAGATTTTATAAGCACTCGCTCTCTAAGTGCAGAAAATTAATTTTATTAAAAGCCCTAATTTTAAACTATTTATTAAAAACTAATTTAACTAATTAAACTAAAAACCTAATTTTATTACTTAATTAAACTATTTTTATAAAACTTAAACTAACACCAAACAAACACATGGGCCGAAAGTGACAAAAAGTAAAGATAAGGGTAGGCGGGTGAACATTTAGAGTTTTATAAAAAACACAAAGTTTGAACTAATGGCAAGTATAGTCCCTTAACTTGGGACTAACTAGACTAAACTATTAAACTAACAAAGGACAAACGATGTAATAAACTAGGGACTAACAGAGCAATTAACAAGGACTAACTATGTAATATTTAAACTAACAGAAACTATAAAAGTAGGCAAGACTGACCCCTGAAACAACTAGCAACCAACAAACAGCATCCCTTTTTTTTATAAAACAGCTTATTGACAGAATTTTAAAAGCTAAAACTAATTTAAACTCAAATTTTTTAAATATCTAAATAAGCTAGATAAAGCTAATCTGCTTATCAAACTCTATCAACTCCAAATCTACCTCTTAAACTCCATGAACAAAGCAAATTAAGACACTGACCAGAATTTAACTACTTCATAAATTGTGCTTATTTCAACTATAGTAAGCAAAATTCAACAGCTTATTTAACCTCTAATTCAAAATTAACAGTTATTAAAGAAAAGTAACAGAACAAATGTAAATTATATAAGGTGTAGCTTGGATTCACAGGAACAAGAAAGAACAATAAACTGAGTGGGTCTTATGGGCTTATTCACATAAGCCTAAATCACAACAACAACAAACCTAAACTAGTCCTAATGCTATCCCAATAGCTCTATCCCTCTGATACTCAGCTGCCATCCCAATTTCATGTTGGTAACAAGCCTGATCAATAACAGTAGTAAACAAACACAAACACCATTTTTTCAAGAATTTAAATGAAGACTCACTAGTTAATATAACTAAATAACTTTTATTAAATAACTGAATAAGGTTTACAATTACGAATTGAATTGAAAATGAAATTACCAAAAAAACTATTTAATACTAAAATCTTAAACAATTGAAAATATTAAATAAACTGAAAAATTATTAAAAACTAAACTAATTGTTCCGAGTGCTGGAATGTTGGGGTATTTATACCGAAGCTGAGCTCTTCACTTCTCTAGATCCTTCTTCTCTCTTTCATCTCAGCCCTCACATTATTCTCTCCTTGTAGCCGTTGGATTATGAAATGTGTTAATCCCGGGATCGATGATGTGGACAGATGTGTTAGTTATGTGAGTGAGTGAGGGAATATGCACTCACTCCCCACGTCTTTTTTTAAAAAAATTTTTTTTTTTTTTTCCCCACCAATGAGATTGTTCGATTATGCCAGGGTGGATTGAGGTGTGGTTTAATTGAAAGTGATGGGTAGGTTAAGGGTTGTGAGGTAGATATTAACCCTAAGGTTAATTAGAGTGTGGGTGAGGGGATTATTAACTAGGGTTCATGGTGTTCTTGGTGGATTCGAGTGTGGGTGAGTGAGAGTGTGAGTTAAATCTAAATTGGGGGAAATGTGGTAACAGTAAGTGTTAAAAAGTGTATAAGTTCAGCCGGGTTTGGTCGGGTTAAGGGTTCGGGTTGAATTGGGTAATTGGGTTGGGGGCTCGCATGTGATTGGATGAGAGGTGAACCCATGGGTAGTTTGACCCGGTATTGACCCGCGCTTTTTTTTGTATCTTTGGGATAATTACACCTCGGCCTTGTGTTTGGCTAGCACTATTCCAAGGCTTATAAACAACTTCCATAATTTGCAAAGACAGCCCTTGAACTTTATAAAACATTGGAGCTTGGGTTTGGTTGACTGTGGTTTGACTGTAGAAGGCTGAGGCATGATTTCTCTGGCTTCGGCTTTGATTTCTTTGGCTTCTTGATCACTCATCCGTTCTCGTGTCCGTTTTTGACTGATTTCTTGTGATATTTGACATATCCATACCTGCACACAATAAACTAGTACAAGCACATTTTTGCCAGTTTTGATCCGTTTTGGGTTTTTTGGGTACTTTTTAAGCCATAAATAGTTATGTGTATTCTACACTTATCACACCCCTATGATTTTAAAATCAAATTTTAAGCTTAAATTTCAAAGTTTTAAGTACAAGTTATTGAAGACAGATAATAACAAAGATGATTTAAGTAAAAATAAGCAATTAGCATACAAAGAGAAGCACTAAAATAAGCAATTAAGGAAATAAGCAGTTAAAAGGCAGATAAAAGACGGTTAAAGGCAAAACTTAAAGAAATGACATCAAAGCATTAAAAAGAGACAAATAAGCATACACAAACATAAATAAGCAAGATAAGCAGTAAATAAGCACAAAATAAGCACTTGAATAGTAAAAATGCAAAAAAAGGAAAAAGGAAACTTACAAAGAGTCCAAAGCTAATGGCAAGACAATAAGCTCTCAACAGCTTATAAACCAACCCTATAGCTTCCCAAGAAGCACTAAACCCATGACCATCCAAGATTTACATCGCTACTCTCGCGCTCGCACTCTGCCTCGTTTTCGTGCTTCTTCTTTTTTTGTGATTTTTTGATTTTTTTTACAGAAAATGAAATAAGGCTTATATAAACTTCAAATGACTTAAAAGCTTATACAAAACTTTAAGAAAACAGTGTTTAAATGACAATAAGCTTAAATGACAAGTATTAAAGAAAAGCTTAAAAAATGCATAAAATTAAATTGCAAGTATTAAAAGACAGAAATTAAAATGACAAGAAAATTTAAATGACAATGTATTAGAATGACAATATTAAAATGGTACAAATTTAGGTTTACCAGCTTTTGCCTTCTAAACAAAATTCGACCCTTGAAAATGAAATGCTAGTCTACTACTTATACTAAAAGCTTGAGGTCTTCAAGTCTGTTTCTTTGGTGAGAGACTCAGTGAGTGTGCTTAATTGTGAGAGTTCAGAAACAACTCTATAGTCCATTCTTAGCAATTGAATTGCCATTTGTTCCCCAGTGGTCCTTTATTCTAAGCGTTGATCAAAACCCTTAATTCCTTATCCAATGATGTTGCTTAGGATCGCCAAGGTGTCTTTGGCAGCTTATGAGGTGGGGTGAGTATGAGAGTGAAAGTTTTGGACTGGGGTGAATAGTTAACGAGGTAGATAGGGATGGTGAACAGTGGTGGGGTTTGTTATTGGCGAGAAATTTAGAGTTATAAGGTGCAAGGTAAAGATTTTTTGAAGAAATTGGAAAAACAGTCCTTGAATGTTATATGTTTGTTTGAAATCAAAGTCCATGTGATGTAATAAACTATTGGGACTTGGCAGAAAACACCCCTCAAGGTGTATTGTGTTGTTGCATAGTTAGTCCTTAAAGGACTAACGAAGTTGGTGTTAAGGGTTGAAATAGTTAACAGCAGTTAATGTGACTTGGGCTTATGGTTTGATATTTGGGCCGGTTTAATGTATAAAGGGAATGGGCCATTTTCAAATTAAAAGGCTTATAAGTCTTGAATTATAAAAGTTTAATGGGCTATCTCGGCCCATTAGATGGGTGCGGGTTAGCCCATTAAGTTTTTCTTCGGTTTTGGCTCCATCTTTGACTTTGACTTTTGTCGGGCTAAACTTGGAACTTTGACTTTGCTGATTTTTGGCTTTGATTTATAACCGCTCTTCCAGGCCGTTTTTTTTTTGCCCCATTTTCGGTTTTTTGTCGTTTTTTGGCATGATATTTCGTCCTTTTGTTGGATATCCATTTCCTGCACAATATAAATGAAAACATACGAATACAATGTATTTTTGGTACGTTTTTGGTCATTTAAGTCTGATTTTAAAGGTCTAATGTATGTGTATTTAGGCACCATACTAAAAATACCCCCATCTAAATTATACTTAGAAAACTAAGAATCTCAATCCCCCTCGACTAATAACCTCGAAAAGTAGCTAAGTGTTCGTCAAAGGGAATGAAAGAATCAAATGTTTTGAAAAGCCTCGTTTTTACCATTTTTTAAATATATTCACTTATTCCTACACGTATTTTTTTCTTTTCGTTTTTCTCTTTTTTTTGTACTTTTCATATTAAGCAACTAACTAGCATAATTGACTTTCGTTATTTTTATAACTTTTTGGGATCATAGAACAAGATGCATTTTAATTCTAAAATGCCCCAAAAAGGATAAATTCATCGTTCCCGACTTTTCACTTATTCCAAACCAAGCTTAAAACGAAATCACCGCTAAATATGAGTTAAGATACTAACACTACTCATATTTGCAACTTGTGAACTTTTCACTCTCGAAAATTATTATATATTAGGTGAATGTGCCATTTCGAATTTCAACCATGGATCAACGTTTTGCAAAATTCTATGCTTCACGTTCCACCCGAGAATAATGAGTTTGAAGGCGAGATCATCCCATGTAGCGACTTTTGTCTCGGCACATCCCAACCTTGCGGCTAAGTGACCAGGCTTTTGACACCCCACAGAGACTAGTATCGGGACTCACGGACCTTCGGATTCAAAAAACTCTTAGGTTTCTCGTTTACACATAGCTTATTCAGAAAAACTTAAAAGAAAATAGTCTTAGTTCAAAAGCATATTTAAATTTAAGAAAAAGAGATTTCTCTATATTTATTAATTCACATTTATTACACTTAATATAATTATTCATTCTTAAGGAAATCCTCGACCTTTTAGAAGGCTGCAACATCGGTTGTGAGCTGGCAAGATGCAGCAAACTTTTATCAGTCTCGGATTATTATTCTTACTATGGGCTTTCTTTAGAAGGCTGCAACATCGGTTGTGAGCCGGCAAGATGCAACAAACTTTTATCAGCCCACAGTTTATAATTATTACTTTTTTTTTCATTTTTTTCCACAATTTTTTTTTCACTTTTTATTACCACGATATAGAGAAAATTTCGTTTTAGAAAATTTAAGTATAAATTTGAACTAAAATTATTGATATCGACTATACTTCAAAAATTGTTGATTTAAGTTTAATTTTCAAAAATAGCACGTATTATTAGTCGTTAGGAGCTTATGGAGAAAAAGACACAAATTACATACAATGAGCTCTTAGAATTCCAAATAATCCTTGTTTTAAGCATCCACTCATACTTAACTAGCATGTTTTTCGTTCTTCGCGAAGAACCGAACGCTTAGTCTAAAAGTTAAGGAACAAGCTAGAGCTCAACACGCTCGATCGAGTCAAAATTTATTCTTATTCTACCCAGCAGGAAAGTCAAAATTGTGACAAAACACTTATTTTATTTTTGAAAATTTTAAAATTTTTTCATTTTTTGAAATTTTGGTGGTAAAAACGGGATTACATGAAAACAACGACTGCAGGCACAATCAAATCAAAGATCCCCCCCCCCCCCAATACTAGAATTAAACATTGTCCTCAATGTTTTAAGAAGGGTCTCTACGTAAATCCTAAGCTGTTTATTAGGTATGCTTAAAGATAAACGTTATTCGATAAGATTTGGATATCGGATTCCCAAATGAAGCTGAGGATGTGAAGCTCTTGTGATCGAATGACAAAACCGCGAGCACGAGAGGCTTCAAAAATTCGGGCAATCCAGGACAATACAACACAAAACACAAAACACGGAAAATGGAAGAGGCGAGCCTTCACACAACAACAAAAAACACTTATTCATTACTACTACTACTTAATTAATAATTAGGATAAGCATGGGTTGCCACCCACGAAGCGCTTGTTTTAGGTCACTTAGCTTGACCCGATCCCCCCATACTTGAGTTGGTCAATGGGGATAGAAATGTGGATGACGAACACCCAAATTAGAAGTGTTGTCTCCATGAATCATCATCGGGCTTTCAGGAGAAAGCTGGAAAGCTTTCAAGCCCCGATGTGATGAAGAAGGAGGAGATTTCTCCTTATAAGCAAGAACACCGTGATTGAAAACTTTGTTTTCATTTTTGGATGAAAATGGAAGTAAAGTATCAATCACGGGAGAAAGAGTAGAAAGAAATCTCGTAGATTCGACTTCAATGCATATCCCCGGATCGTAAATCTTGTTTCTATCTCCGGAAGGAGAAGAATTATCAAGATCGGATCCGAGATCATTATGAGAGGGAATGAAGTCGAAATCCAATTGAAGGGCGGGATGGGTGGGCAAAATATTAGGCACATCAACGGGGATGTCTTCCACCACATCAATGGTTGAATCTCCCGAATCGGGATAATCAACATGGAATGATTCAAACTCGGGAAGGGAAGTAGAATTATCGTCATCTTCGGAGTCAAAATCATCACTCTCAATACCCGGTGGTATTGAGTCATCCGGACCGGGAAATATATCGATCTCTTCCCTAAGAGAGTCACTATCCTCAACGGGGATAGTAAATGTGGGAAAAGACTCGATGATCGTATCAGAATTAGCTTGAAAAGCTTCCGGTGGTCGGGGAGTTGAATTGTCATATAGAAACCTCTCCACAAGACGAATGTCTCCCTCCGGATTAGAATCCTTAATTTCCGGTGAAATTGGTTTGAGAAGAGCGAGTTCATCGGCGAACTCCTCGAGGAGAGAATCAATCTTGGGAGAGAAAGTCATAAAAGTATCACGATTGAGTAATGATTCAAGAAGATAAGACTCGGTGTCAAAACGATCATTTTTTGGAGTAGAATCAGGGTCTTCATTATGAATCGGATTAAACTCACTAGAATTGATTTCCTCGTCAAGATCAAAAAGAGGGTTCGAATAAGTTATAAAACTCATTTCGTGAATTTCCTCCTCATGACTCGACTCGTCATCACTAGAGGTAGAATCGTCGAAGAGAGGATTGGAATACATCGAAAAATTTGTCGTTTGAGAATCATCACAATCGGGCACATCACACTCACATTCATCCTCGGACTCACTTGGGTTTTGGACAAGGTTCTCAACACTAGACTTTATGAATTTGTTCGATTCTGTTTCCGGAATTGTGTCAAGATGTTTGTCCACCATGATGAGAGAGTCCGTTTTTGGTGAATCGGGTGTGATTGCAACACACGGAGGAAGTCCAGAAATAATAATATCTTTCAAAGGGATAGAACTTTCCTCGTCATCGTCATCATCGTAGCAAACAGGAATCTTCTAATATCGAGCTTTAGCCGCTTGCTCTTCTTCAATTTGCTTTTCTTCTTCCTTCTTTTGTATATATTGACCAACCATATCACACATGGATGTCAATTGCTCCATAAGCTTATTTTGAGAATTGAAAAGCTCATTTTGAGAATTGAGAAGGTCATTTAAATCATTGAAGATAGGATGATTGATGGTATATTGCGGCGGTTGAAATTGGTCAAAACCAAAAGAATTAGAATCATAGCAAGAATTTTGCTCATGATAATAGTCTTCATTCATTGGTTGACATTGGTAAATTTTTATGAGGTCCCCCGCAATTTTAACAACAAGGAAATTGTTGTGGGTGAAAATTATCAAATCGGTCATAACTGGAATAATTAGAATTATAACACGGTTTAGGTTCATGATAATTCAACGGTTGACATTCAAAAGTCTTATGCGGGCCCCCACAACGGGTACAACAAATATATTGTTGTTGAAAACTTTGAAAATTTTGTGAGAAATTAAAGTCTTGATTGTAACACGGTTCCGGATTATAGGTAAACGGAACTTGAGGTGGACAATCGTGACCATAATAAGCATCGTTCCCACAAAACTCATAAGTATACGTCAGGGGTTGTGGAGGTGGGTTGAAAACGTTAGGAGAATCATTGACAAAATTAGGAGTGGAATCATAAGTGAATGAACTTCCATCTCCCGAATAGCATGTCGGATCAAAACTTGGCAAAGTTTGTGGGAGCTCATCATCGGTTTGATTGTTGCATGGTTCCGGATTAGAGATAATTGGAACTTTCGGTGGACAATTATAACCAATATGAGCACCGTTCCCACAAGACTTGCAAGTACATCGTTGACAAAAGATATCGTCTAACGAATTACCACACTCGTAACAACAATGGTGGTCGATATGTGGAGGACTTTGCGAGGAATTTTCACCGGGGTCCTGTTTGACAACGAATGGCTCTTGAGGAGCATTAACAACGTTGGTATCGTCATCGGATGACTCGTAAGTGTTTAGAAGGTCTTGGTAAATTCCATTTTCATGACAAATTGTAAACCAAACTTCCTTTAATTTCTTTCGCCATAGAGCACATCCTTGACAATTTGGACCTTCAACCGGGTTTCCACACTTCACACAATCCTGAAGGGTCGTTGAGATGAGTCAGGTGTTTTATTAGGATCACAAATGAACTTGTCTATGAGACCCCCTTTAGAACAACCACATGATTTATTGTACAAAGCTCCACAAGACGAACATTCCATAATCGTGAAGAGGGGATTCAAACGATAATCGAGTGACGCCATAAGAATTAAACAATATAGAGGGTTAAGAAAAGAATTAAATGGATAAGAAGAAAAAGAAGATTATTTTTGGTTTTTTAGGTTTCTTAAACAATTCATTTTATTAAAGGACAAAATTAGATAAGACAACTTAAACCAATTAATCAACAATCTTCACGGTAGCTCTTTAAAAGAAAAACACACAAAGGAGCGGGAAAGCGCGAAGCTATTAAAATCCTTCTCTTTTAGGGCCGTAGTTCCTCGGAACAACCCTCCTTATACCCCTCTTGTAGTCTGTTAATCCATTAAAGGTGAGCCGTACGTCGCAAGAGACACAAAAGGCAAGTTTTAAATCTTTTGTTATGAACTTATTATAATAATGCTTTAGTTGAAAGCATTATATTGATGATGAATTGTTTATCTTTATTAAAGACAATGATTTTATATTTTTGATTTTTCTTGTTTTTATATACTAATAAAATAAAATGAAAAATATTTTTATATTTTTATAAAGAAAATAACTTCACAAGGAAGGATCTTCAAAGCACTAATTGTCAAACGTTGAAATGACAATCGCTTACACTCCTCCCCGGCAACGGCGCCAAAAATTGATTCTATAAATAAATAATATATAAATACGTAAGGATACTATCAATAATAGTAGATAAGTAAGTATTCTATGAGGCTTTCAAAAGATTTCACTTTTATACAAAGCAAAACCCTAAAAACCTACCTGGGTCGTATCCCGACGAGGAATGCAATGGAAAGTCGATAGTCGGTTTGATATTTGATGTTTGAATATAACAAGGCTTTGAATGGGTTTTCTAAATCTACAGGAAAAGTCAATTAAAAGGCAAGCTAAACTAAAAACGAAAGCAATTACGAAATTAAAAACGTAAACGGGACGTAAAAATGCGACTTAAAAACATAAATTATCAAAATTTAATCCTAAAATGATTTTTTAACTTTTAATAAATCCTAAGTGACTAAAATTCAAGAACAAAGAAAAGTAAATCAAAAACGAAAGCATTTAAAGCTTAAAAACATAAAAAAACGTGAACGGGATTCAATCCCGTTCTTTAAAAAATCAAAATCTAAAATTTTAACTCTACGAGAGCAAATCTAATTTTTTACAGTTCTATATGATAAAAGAAAATTTAAAAAAAAAGAATTATATTTTTTTGATTTTTATTTTATTTATTATGAATTAAAAACGGATTTTATCTAAATTAATTATAAAAAATACTAAACGAAATTGGAAAAATCTGAAAAAAAATGCAAGAAAATACTTTAAGCTATGAAGAACCTAGGAAAAATACAAACTTGGACAAACAGCTTATAAATAAGTCCGTAAATAAGCCAGTAAATAAGCCAAAACCGGCTAAAAGCATAAGGGCTAAAAAGCCCTTAAATACAAACCACTTGGGACTTA
>BQNB010030217.1:3461-55074 GCA_026074375.1 Tanacetum coccineum
AGAGACTGTTTGAAACTCATAAGAACCAAAAAGGTAATTATTGTAAAATAAAGGGACTAAACGTATCAATATGGAAACTCAGGGGTGTAAACGATAAAGATTCTATTTTAAACTATAAGGACTATTTTTGCTAATAATGAAAACTTAAGGGTGTTTTATATATTTAAGTGATTTAAATAAACACTTAAAGTAACGGACTAGTCGTGATACAATATAGGTACTTATATAACTAAAGTCACGCGAATGATAAATAGGTGCATATATTATTAATACTTAAACACCTTGTAAACTTATATAGTCGTATACCTTCCCAAGAGCAAACGAGGAAAACGAATGCAATAAACGTGTACACCACCACACAAGTGATAACCGTATATATAAACTAGACACTTTTATAGTTTATACATTGAGTCGTTAGCCTAAATATGTAGACTAAGACTTGACCATATTTACTTAGGTAATTGACGGTGTGATTCACTACCAGCTTGGATATATAATATCAATCAGAGGACTACCTTCTAAGGTGAGTTCATAGCCCTATGTTTTATAATTATTTAAATGATTTACATCCTTGAGGTGAGAACATGCTTTGTTTTACAAATTGGGCGCAAGTGTATATTTTATACCATGATTATGTGTTTTCCTGAGTTACCATAACCCATTATGTCCATGATCATGAACTGTTAATTGCATAGATGTGATTGGGAATTACATTATGTGGGCGCGAATGTTATGAATAGATCTATTAGGGATTAACAATCCCCGTTCGGGTGATTAGCTATCACTGGGAACGAACGCATACCATGTCAAATTTAGGATGTTGCGAGGTTAGCACATCAATCACGGACACTTGTTGGCAAATATATTTGCATTCATATATGTCGAGCTTCAGTGTCACGAGCTTTGGAAAACGTAATTCCTTTTTATGATGTTTGCATGTGTTGCTCAATCATACACTTGGAAATCTTGCGGTCCTACCATTAATTTACATAAACCTATGAATTCACCAACTTTATGTTGACGTTTTAAGCATGTTTTTCAGGTCAATAAGGCACGAGGTGCGATGATACATTAGAAGTCATTATTTGAAGAGTCAACATTTAAGATTTGGGGTCTTATTACATTCTAGGGACAATTGTTATAAACCGGAATCTTTATTTATATTGTTGAACAATTTGAAGCCATGGGCTTATGTAACAAACAAGTATTTTGTTAATCCAATGTATCTTTTTCAAACGACACGTTTAGTAGTCGTTCTTATATCTTGCTTTTTCAAACGACACCGTTTAGTAGGCGTTCTCTGATCTTGTGCTATTGTCCCAATAATGTATCGCCTTCGGATATTCATCAATTCTTCTGCCCATACTCAGATTTGAGGGATGTTACACTAGCTTCAGATTTCACTAGGTTTAGATTGCTTTAAGGACCATTATTAAATTAGTGAGTCTTCTATTTCTTTATCAGGTACAGAAGGATTGTAGATTCACCTGTCACTGGAGGGGGAACTTGACATGCCTTTCCATCTGCTGTAGTCTATCATTCACATGACTATCTTCTATATCACTTATCCTACTGACAAACATACTTTGGAAAATTTCATTTTCATAACTTAAAGTTAATAAACGAAGTCGTAAATAAATTTTTATAAAAACATTTTTATAAAAATTTCAAACAGCAAGGGTTAGTATTTTTAATAAATAATACATATTTTTAGGATTCCAAAATGATAAGAATCGTAATTTTTCAATTAATAACGAACGAGTTATGAATTTCGCGAGTTTACGACAATTAATACTTTTATAAAACTATTTTTATAAAAGTTACTATTCATGACAGAAAGTTATATTTTTGTAAACCTCATAAAAATATAGAACTTTCAAATACGAGAACGTCCTCGAAAGAATCATTAAAAACGGAGCTATAACGAATAAAATACGACATTTACGGGTTTTACGACGACAAATACGAATTTTATAAAACTCATGTCTGTCATGAACAGTAAAAGTTACTGTTCATCAGGGGATAAAATTTATAAAAATGTCAAATATCGATAACCCGTCTTAATACGAAAAGATGGACATAAGAAACGCGAGAATCGGGCTTAAAACGCGAAAGTTACGCCAGTTTTACTAAACGGTAATTATAAACGTTTTAACTTATTAAACACAATTTTACCAAAACCATTAGTTGGTGATTGAGCTATATAGAATATTATGTGGTTATCAAAGTACTATATTACTAGGGAGTTTCATAATGAGGCCTCTTCGGATGGCGTATCGACGAGTTGTTGGATTTACGAATTAAAGTGTCCTAACTCCTCGTACGTCATGTCATGACCTCTTTAATTATGATAGCCCGAACGATAGTACGATGTAACAACTTTAGGATTATGTTCAATGTTATTAAAGTACTCAGTACTTATACGACCTTAATTTAATTAGGTTGCATCTGATCCATTCGCGTGGCGCGTTAATTGTGATACACTTGGCATTACTCACTCACGGTGAGTTCATAGCCCCACGTTTTACATGCTTTTGTTTTTACAAAGTTTTTGGGGTGAAAAACATGCAATGCTTTACAATTGGACACAAGTGGTTAAGTTTCATGTTATGATTACGTGTTGCCTAAGTAGCGTTTAACCCTTATGAAAGCCCATTATCCATGAACTGTTATTACGGGCGCGGAATGTTGTAATAGATCTATTGGGTTTTGACAACCCGTTCGGGTGATTCAGCTATCACCCTTAAATCGAACGTATTACCATGTCGAAACAAAGGATGTACGGGTTAGAAACATCACCACGCAATTGTAGGACATTAATTTGGCATCCATAACACGTCAAGCTTCAGTGTCATGAGCTTAGAGCAACGTTAATTACATTTTATATGATGTCTCTGCATTTGTTGCATTTGCATACACCTAGGAAATCTTGGTGGTTCCTACAATATATGATTATCATACCTATGAATTCACCAACATTATTGTTGATGTTTTAAAGCAATGTTTTTCAGGGGATCAATAAGCACAAGGTGCGATGGATACATTGGTGGTTTTGATTTGGATGTCTTGCATTAAATATTTTGTCGCATTTCATTTTGTTATCTGTTATGGGCTAAAAATCTTTGTATTTGATTAAGTGAACAAGTTAAGCTACGGGCTTATGTAACAATGACTTTGTTAAATCCAATGTATCGTTTTCAAACGACTTTTTGGTCGTTCTATATATATCTTGTGTTGTTGATCTATGAAGTAACACGCCCCGGACCCATATTCCGCTGCGACCCAATTTGGGGGTGTTATAGAGATTGAGACCATCAACATAAAATTAGAACATATGGTGGCAAAACTAATTGCTGAAAATGAGCATTTGAAACAGACTTATAAACAACTCTATGATTCAATTAAACCATCATGTGTTCGTGCTAAAGAACATATTGAATCTTTGGTTAATCAATTAAATCAAAAGTCTATTGAAATTACTGATTTAAATGTTCAACTTCAGGAAAAGGTTTTTGTCATAATAGCATTAAAAATGATCTTAGGAAATTGAAAGGAAAGGACATAGTTGATAATGCTGCCCAAGTGTCAAATGCTACCACTATTGCTCCAGGAATGTATAAGCTTTACCCAATAACCTTGGTTCCTATGGATAAGAATAATAAGGAAGCTCACATATACTACCTTAAGCACACTATAGAATAAGCTGCTATTCTTAGGGAGATAGTTGAACAAGCTAAATCACTAAACCCTTTAGATAGTACATCTTACTCTGCCTGTAAGTATGTTAAGCTGATTCAAGAGTTGCTAGGCTATGTTAGAGATATTTTCCCTGATATTCACAAACCTAGTAAGAAATTAGTTGCTGTCACGCACATCAACAAGAAGAAAACAGTTAGGTTTGCTGAACCTGTCATATCCTTAAGCACATCCTAAAAACAATTAGGCTCTTCCCAAACACAGGCAAAACAGACCACTAAGAATTTTGTGTTAACTTCTACAGGAGTAAGCCGGTCTACTAAATCTAGCAAGTCAAAGTCTACAGACAATACAAAGAATGATAGGATCTGGCAGATTTCAAGTAGTACCCAAAAGAAGAATAAAGTAGAAGACCAATCTAGGATAGTTAAGTCTTGTTTAACAAAACCGAATTGTTTTGTTGAATCATCTGGAAATGCAAATGTGCATCATTCCAAATTAAATACAAATTCTGAGCTAATGTGCGTTAAATGTAATAGTTCTATGTTTGATGCTAGACATGAATTGTGCTTTCTTGAATTTGTTTCTGATATGAATGCGTGTTCTAAATCTAAGACTGTTAATAAATCTAAAAAGAAAGAAGAATGGAAACCTACAGGAAAAGTGTTTACTAAAATTAGATATAACTGGAGACCTACAGAAAGGACTTTCACTTTAGTTGGAAATGCGTGCCCTTTAACTAGGATTACCACCACTAATAAAGTGCCTTTTAGGGAACCCATTCCTCTAGAAGTAGGTGCACAAGAATCTGTAGTAACTAAGGTTTATACTAGGAGACCTAAGGTACCTAAGGCTACTGGTTCCAATAGCAAACCTAAGATTGAAAAATCTATGATTTCTAACAAAATGAAACCCGGTACATCTCGGGGATCTAATACTTCAGTTGCTCCATCTTCTTTTTCTCTTATCAATCTCAGGTTGTCCAAATTGTTTTATGGTATTTGGACTCCGGATGCTCAAAGCATATGACCGGAGATCGCTCTCAGCTCACCAATTTTGTTCACAAGTTTCACAGTACTGTCAAGTTCGGTAACGACCAGATTGAAAAGATTATGGGGTATGGTGATTATCAAATAGGGAATGTCACAATTTCAAGGGTTTATTATGTGTAAGGACTATGACACAATCTATTCTCCGTTGGTCAATTTTGTGACTCAGATCTTGAAGTAGATTTCACGTGTTTTGTTTGTAATCTGGAAGGTGTTGATTTACTCTTAGGATCTCGGGAAACCAACCTTTATACATTGTCAATTGGGGATATGATGGCGTCCTCTTTAATTTGTCTCTTGTCTAAAGCCTCAAAGACCAATTCTTATTTATGGCACCGACGATTGTCACATTTGAACTTAGGTGCTATTAATCATTTGGCTAAAAATGGTCTTGTACGAGGTTTCCCTAAATTAAAATTTGAAAAATATCATCTGTGTTCGGCATGTGCATTGGGCAAAAGTAAGAAACAAACACATAAACCTAAATCTAAAGACACCAATCAGGAAAATCTATATCTTCTACACATGGATCTTTGTGGGCATATGCGTGTTGCAAGTATAAATGGGAAAAGTACATCCTCGTCATTGTGGATGATTACTCTCAGTTTACATGGGTGAAGTTTCTAGCATCAAAGGATGAAGCTCCTAATTTCATAATCAAGTTTCTGAAAATGATACAAGTTAGATTGAATGCAACTGTCAGGAACATTCGTATAGATAATAGAACTGAGTTTTGTCAATCAAACTCTGCGTAGCTATTATAAGAGTGTCGGTATTTCTCATGAAACATCAGTTGCGCGCACTGCACAACAAAATGGTGTCGTTGAAAGGCGAAATCGTACTCTTGTTAAAGCCGCTCGAACAATGTTAATCTACGTAAAAGCTCATTTATTTCTATAGGCCGAGGCAATCGCTACTGCATGTTACACCCAAAACCGATCCATTATACGGCGTCGCCATAGAAAAGCTCCTTATGAGCTCTTACATGACAGAAAACCCGATCTACCTTACCTTCATGTCTTTGGTGCACTTTGCTATCCAAACACTGATAGTGAGGATTTGGGCAAACTTCAAGCTAAAGCTAATATAGGCATTTTCATTGGATATGCACCCAAAAAGAAAGCTTATCGTATCTATAACCGACGTACCCTAAAAATCATTAAAACTATTCATGTCGATTTTGATGAGCTGACGGCTATGGCTTCTGAACAATTTGGTTCAGGACCCAGGCTTCAATTCATGACTCCTGCGACATCCAGTTCAGGACTTGTTTCAAACCCTATTCCTCAACAACCTTGTAATCCATCACATAGAGATGATTGGGATAGTTTGTTCCAACCAATGTTCGATGAATACTTTAATCCTCCAACAATTATTGTCTCTCCAGTTCCAGTAGCTAATGCACCAAGAGCTGTTGATTTAGCCGATTCACCTGTGTCTACGTCAATTGACCAAGATGCTCCATCAATAAGTATCCTATCAATACAAGATCAAGAACATTCTCTAATTATGTCTCAAGGTTTTGAAGAATCACCAAAAATACCACATTTTCATGATGATCCACTTCATGAATCTCTTCATGAAGACTCGACTTCTAAAGGATCATCATCTAATGTGAGACCAACCCACACTCCATTCGAATTACTTGGAAGATGGACTAAGGATCATCTAATAGCAGATGTGATCAGAGATCCTTCTCGATCTGTCTCCACCAGAAAGCAACTACAGACTGGTGCCATGTGGTGTTATTTTGATGCCTTCCTAACTTTTGTAAAACCAAAGAACTTTAAACAAGCAATGACCAAACCATCTTAGATCGATGCAATGCAAGAAGAAATTCATGAATTTAAAAGGCTACAAGTTTGGGAATTGGTGTCGTGTCCAAATAAAGTCATGTTGATCAAACTAAAGTGTATTTATAAGGTCAAGACGAATGAATTTGGTGGGGTACTAAAGAATAAGGCTAGATTAGTTGCTCAATGATTCAGACAAGAGGAGGGAATCAATTTCGAGGAATCATTTGCACCAGTTGCAAGAATAGAGTCCATCCGTATCTTTGTAGCAAATGCAGCCAACAAGAATATGATGATTTTCCAAATGGATTTCAAAATGGCTTTCTTAAATGGCGAGCTCAAAGAAGAGGTCTACGTTTCTCAACCAGAAAGATTTGTAGATCAGGATAACCCATCGCATGTGTATAAGCTCAAAAATGCCATGTACGGTCTTAAACAAGCACCACGTGCATGGTATGACATGCTTTCAAGTTTCCTTATTTCACAACATTTCTCCAAAGGTGTAGTTGATCCAACACTCTTCACACCGAAAGCAGGAAACTGTTAGGATATGTACATATATCAAATGATATATGTCCGAGAAATTACGTGAGCCTATGGGGGCATGCACGTATATGCGGAGGATACGTTTATTAAAATAATTAATATATTGTATATTAATTATATTAATATGTTTCACGAAATAATCAAATGGTCGCAACAAGAATAAAAGGAGGGTTCCGAGTGTTGTTTCTAGCAAACTTAAGGATGTATTGTATTATAACTTGAAGACCAAGTTATTGGAGTATATATAATGACCCTTAAGGGATCATTATAGAAAACGAATAATACAAAAAAACCTTTGCACCAATCGGTGACTTGGATATATAGATTAACCCTAAAGCAAAATTGGTTTTTCCTTCATTATTGTTTAGTCAATCGGACACACCATTGGCTAATAAAATAATTATGACTTTTCATGCAACATAACATGCATACGTTAGTTATGCATGTATAAGATATTTTGCATGATAAATAGTTATGACTTCTATAATCGACTGTTATTATTCCCGTAGGGGATTCGATCGTGTGATGTTAAATCCCATAACAAGAACATCGTGTTCGGTTGTTTTATTCATGAAGGAAGGACTAGCATCCTAACGTATCACAGTGGCATGTAGTGTATGCACACCATAGAGGTTATCTACTTTGGTAACTTAATTAGTTTGCGTGATATTCAATTTATACACACACGTATATTCAAGAACGGTGTTCGTTTATTGCTAAAAGGTACACGCTTCTTGATCCCTTTGTTAATTACATATTCTATACGTGTTTATGTTTTCCGCTGCGTACTCGTGTATTTAATGGTTAAAAGATGTAAAAAACCCAACAGTGGCATCACGAGCCATCGTGTAGAATTTGTAGTTACAAGTAATAAAATTTAACAAAATTAGAGTTCTTGATTAATTTTTTAAGCCCTTTGGGTGGTTTTATGCATAAAGATTCGATCTTTGGGTATAAAGTTTCAATCTTTATTGGTTATAAAATTAATTAGACGAATTCTAGGTTGTATGAAATTTTATAAGATTAAAACTTAAGGCGTTTAATTGTTAATTGATCGGTTTTTTGTTCAAATTAATTGTTAATTCGGCGTCCATGATAAATACATGCAATTTATCATTGAGGGATATGTGATATAAATCTTGTTAATTGTTAAAAGGTTTTTATGCAAATATGATGATCAAGAATTAAAACATAGACATTAAATTTATTTGGTAAGATCCACGACTTTAAAACTAGGGAAGACCTTAGCTATGTCTTAACGGGGCCTAAAAGTTTGCTTAAATTTTATGTGCCATATGGTATATATTTATGTATGGCTTACGCAATCGATTATATCGATGGATGTGGCCAGAGTCATTGGACAAAGGAGCCTTATATGAATATATACATATTTTAATTATTAGATAATTAGGATTATAATTGATTTTTGCATGACTTAATTGTTAAGTGTTTTTTTAAATAAGTGTTATATGTATTAGTTTGTGTTTATATTGTTTTATTTTTAAGTTTTGACTTATGAGAAAATAAAAGGGTTTTTCGAAAAATAAATATAAACATGACAAATAATTATAAAATAAGATTTATTATGGACTATTAATTGAAGTCTTATGTGTCAATTTGGGTTCGGCTTACATCTGATAATCATGGCCTTCGAGTTTCCCACGACGAGACTTGTAATTTAATAGTTTATAATGTGTTTTAAAATTAAAGATTTAGTTTTTATCAATGACGTAATTTGCAAAAGTACTTTTTAGTTGCGAGGATAAGGTTCGGGGAGATTCATCAAGACTTTGGTCTTGTAGATACCATTACCCTATAATACCTGACTACGTTGTAGTTTCCTTACCTTGCATACTATTTAGGAAGTCGCGAATGGTCTAGGGTTTGAATGGTTTTTAACCATTCTTTAATCTTTTCTCGCATAAAATATAAAATCTTTGAATTTTGAAAACACGTTGAATCGTCAATTTTAAAAGGTAACACTATTTATACATTAGATGTATAGAAAATGATTGATACCATAATAAATAACTTAATTGAGTAATGTTTTTATTAAAATCTATGATACGAAGATGTATGCATGTTTCTTCGTACATATTTGTCACGACAAATATAAGTTATTGCCATCCAATTTGTAAGAACACTTGCAGTTGACTTTTTACTATGCGTGAGACGTATGTAGATTGCAATCCCAAGGTGATTATACACTTTTTCATGAGACGTTAGTGTTACATAATCACAGTTCTTGATTGGACGACTTAATCGGTTTAGTGGTGAGACCTTAAACTTGAAGCATAGATGGGATGAAACATGCTTACTAGTGTATTCTTGTAATAATATAAGTCCCATAAGGTTCTAGGAATTGCACCGATGGCAATTATTCATCGTCAATTACCTTTTAAATACACCATCACTAGCAAATCAACTGATGTGATGGTGGTATGTCAAGTAGGATCCTAGCCTTTAGAAAATTAATTGTTTATATGATTAAACATGGGTAGTTAATTTTCTTCAAGGAGTATTATCGAAAATACTAAATACTTAAACTTTTATGTTTTGTAGATGGCACTACCTGTTCAAAACATAAACCATTTGGCTTTCAGGTCGATGTTTGAAAGAGAAAAAATTTTTGAAAATAATTTTAATGATTGGTTTCATTAACTTAAGTTAGTCTTGAGAGTTGAAAAGAAAATGTATGTCATTGAACAACCTATTCCCCCTGCTCCTACAACTGATTCCGCAGCAAATGTGCTGGCGGAATGGAATGCAATATATGATGCTTATAATGAGGTGGCTTGTCTTATGCTCGGAAGTATGACTCTTGAACTTCATAGACAATTTGAAAATTATTCACCTTATGAGATGCTTAAGGAGCTCAAGTCTATGTTTGAGAAACAAGCTGGAGTGGAGAGGTTTGACCTAATCTAAACTTTCCATGCTAGCAAACAAGAGGAGGGTAAACCAGTTGCTGCATATGTTCTTAAGATGAAAGGATATGTAGAACAATTGGAACGTCTTAATAAATAGCATTGATGGATAGTCCCTCATCTACATAGTAGAAATTTTGAAATCCAAGTACATTGCTACTAATTAAGATTTCACAGAAAGTTGGAAAATAAATAGATCACTATTTGTTTTCACCGGTTATGGAACACTTGCAATGTTGTCAAATTTAGTAGGAGCACAGTGATTTATTTTTGAACAAGACATTAATGTAATGTTGTCTAATTCATTGGGAGCTACAAGGTTTATTATCTTGGTAGTAACCCAGATTATTTCTCGCTTGTCTTGAGATAATATATACTTTTCCAACTATACACACTAATGGTTTTAAGGATAGTCGTGCACTATTTTTTATTAAACAAAGTGGTTCTATATCTACTTGTAAGTAATAATCTGTGGGACCACTATCATTTGTCCATATAAACTAAATGATTGTCGTGTCGTTTGATACATGTATGATGTTGTGCCCATGCACAAGTGGGAGAAATCTTATGTCTCTATGTTGCATGGTTTCTACACATGACAAGAACAATATGATTAAATGTTTCTCTTGACCGTAAGGTAAGAAACTAATATTCTACTAGGACTTATTGCCCTATTCAGAACATATGTCAAGATATGAAATAAAGAGTACTTCAAGTAAAATGTTTATGTGTTTTTAAAATGTCTAAAATAATAAAGTAATCTCGATTTAAAGACTACTTCAAGTAAAAGGTTTATGTGTTCTTGGAATGTCCAAAATAATAAAGTAATCTCGATTTAAAGACTACTTCAAGTAAAAGGTTTATGTGTTTTTGGAATGTCCTAAATAATGAAGTAATCTTGTTTAACTTGGAATCATTATTGAAGTCAAGAGTTGATGTTCAGAGTTTAGTTAAATATGTTTATGTTTAATGTAAATTAATAAACATGAAGTCCTTTAAATGTTGAAAGACTTATAACATAAAGTAAGTTATATCTTCTGGCTATGACATGAACAAAAGTCCTTGAATTGTTCAAAGGCAAAATAATGTATAGTTAACATAGATAGAGTTCTTGAACTAGTTAAAGTTGTATAGATTATTGCATGCAAATAGGTTTTTAAATACTATATATTCAATTTCGTTTGACGCAATTGATAAGTATGTAACCTAAAGAGTATTAAGTTATTTAAAAGATTGTGATAAAGTCTCACAATAAAAATTACTCATAGAATACCACATATTCATGGTATGTCTAGAGTGTTAAATTAAATTCTTTGGAATTATTTGATTTTGATAACTTAAATATTTTACCTCCAAAATCTGTCAAGGTTTAAAATTGAGTATGTCTAGTATATACTAAAATAAGACTCCAACATAGAAGGTTAAATAAGACACCATCATAATTATGAAATATGATGACTCCCTTTTAAGTCTTACAATTAAAGTTCTGAATTTGTTAAAAGTCTTATGAAGAATGACATTAACAAACTAAACTCAGGACTTGTCAATGCATCTTATAATTAATACTCTACATGCTAAGTAATTATAGAAGAGTCTTTAATTACAAAAAGCAAGTGGGAGTGTTTTAGATCTTACAGAGATAAAAATACAAAATACATAACCTTCTTAAAAACACTAGTGAATATCATATAGAGGCTTTAAATGTTAAAACTTATAATGATATAATTTAGTTCATTAGATCGAATGGGTACCTCTAAATAACTTGATTGATAAATGTTATATCAATATTAAGGAATATGAGTCACATGATCATAGTGAACCTATTAATCATTAAAGATGCATTATTGAATTTTGAATTTGGTATCATGGTGAAACTATTAAGATGCATTGTTGAATTTTGAATTTGACAAATGACTCAAACTATGAATGTTAAGATGTTGTCCATAAAGATAATTATTTTTGAAACTTGATTGATCTTTAACTAAACGGTTAGACTGTGAAGTTAAAATGATTTTGATCAAAGAGAAGAAAAACCTAAGTGGTTTGGTTCTTGGTTTCTAAATACTCTTTGGGTCATGTTGTAACATATTTGATGGGCTTGCATTATGATTGGATTTTAATCATACTTCAAGCAATGATTTTGATTAAATATTCTTTCTTATGCGCATTAATTCTATAAGATGGTTGATTTCATAA
Organism: Tanacetum coccineum; assembly: GCA_026074375.1. Classification (NCBI taxonomy): domain Eukaryota; kingdom Viridiplantae; phylum Streptophyta; class Magnoliopsida; order Asterales; family Asteraceae; genus Tanacetum; species Tanacetum coccineum. Next base: position 15,669 of record BQNB010030217.1, read on the forward strand.
TAGTATTCAAATGAAGAAAATATGACCATAAACTTTATACCTTTCCTTAATATGATTGCTATTGAGTGGACGGTTAGTAATCAAAGGAGTTTATGAATTCATATAATTTTATGAAGTGTAAAAGCGGCAAGAATCCAAGTATGGATTATTGTAAGCATCTAGGGGAATAGTCTTATGTTTATTGTTAAATAAAGATAACTCCTGAGTATTCCTAAAAGCTAGTGGGAGTATCATGTTCAGGTTTACTTCACTTGAAAGATTTAGGAAATAAAACATACAACCTTGAAATATATGTTTATTGCTATAAACATATGCGGTATATAAATCTAACACAATTTGACATACCATTTAGAAAGTCTAAATGGTTATAAGCTTTTGATAGATGGAACATGAATGAATTCTTAAGTTAGGACATAAAATGATTCATTATGTATATTATATTGTGTAGAGGAATATTTGTATCATGCATGAATGCAAGATGGTTTGACAACATTGGTATTTAATCGAAAGTTATTAGATAATCATTGAATTGAATATTTTAATAGAATGTGTTTGGATTTGGAAATCTTCTTAGATTATAGATTTGTCGATAGTAATGAAAATCTAAGGATATATATTGCAACAATTTATTGTGCAATTAGAATAAACCAATGAGCTTGGAGTTTATGAGGTGCCAAAAATTATTAAGAGAATATTCATGGTTTACGGATTTTAAAAGCATGAGGTTGTTTGTGTACACGGATGCTAAATCAAATTGAGGTGACACTCAATTACTGTCATGTTTGATGACATTTTTTAATGATGACAATGTTAGACTAGTTGTGATCATTGAGAGCTTTATTGCATTCTAAATTATTGAATAAGAATATTTTACACTTTATTGAAGCTGCGAAGAGATGATGGTTGTAATTGTTGATGCACTACCTTATGAGTTATAGTGTGTTAATATGGATATATTTGTATAAATAACTATCATCATGATATTCCAAGAATTTTCATTAATACATTCTTGAAATAAGTATTCTCAAAATTCCTAAAGATCAAAGCTAGTTAGATTACATTGAAATCTATGCCTTGCAGCAAGTACGTCGTAGTTATCTCGGAGGCATGATTGTCAACTGGAATTATCATGCATTGATCTATTTAGTATTTGGATTAGATGTTTAGACAGTTTTATTAATGATAATGATACGTGGTATGTGGTTATATTTAATATAAATTGTGTCTTATATTTTCATGTTTAATCTATGAATAATATTTATTATTCTAAATTAGTTCGTTGTCGATTAACAATATGGGAATATTGTTAAATTAAGACAAATCTGAGTGATTTGTGATATCTTAGATATTAAAGGATGTGTCCGCCAAACTCACATGATATTCATAAGATGAATATTAGACTTTCCCTAACAAACAAGATTATTACTTTATGGATCGGCATCATTAAGTAAATCTTGTAAGTGATTTTAATTTACTAAATCCTTAGACTTGAGATGCAAGTAGGTCTTGCATATGTGGATAATGCTTCTTGATGTAGTTTAAGTTATCCTGAATAAGGTAGCTAATAAGGACTATTTTCAGAAGTGATTGTAAAGCATATGACTTGGCACTTGTAGTCAATAAAGAATTTGTTCCTTCAATAGTTGAAGTATGATGCCACTGGGCCCCTTGTAGGGTTAATCGGATGTATGTGTGGCCGCACCCAAAAACTCAGGTAGATATGTCTCAATGATTTTTGGTAATCTTGATTAATCATATATCGTGAAACAAGAATCGTTAAATATAGAATGACTTTGATCCTATCCATTTTATCACGGTATCTGAAACAAAGGGAATTGTAAATTATAAATATTTAATTGTAACTTTTGAAGTACACTCAGGTATTCCTAGAGATTGACGTGTTGCTAGATGCTTACCAATATTATTATATTATTTAAGACATGTCCAAGTGGGAACTGTTAGGATATGTACATATATCAAATAATATATGTCCGGGAAATTACGTGAGCCTATGGGGGCACACACGTATACGCAGAGGATATGTTTATTAAAATAATTAATAAATTGTATATTAATTATATTAATATGTTTCATGAAATAATCAAATGGTCGCAGGAAGAATAGAAGGAGGGTTCCGAGTGTTGTTTCTAGCAAACTTAAGAATGTGTTGTATTATAACTTGAAGACCAAGTTATTGGAGTATATATAATGACCCTTAAGGGATCATTATAGAAAACGAATAATACAAAAAAAACCTTTGCACCAATCGGTGACTTGGATATATAGATTAACCCTAAAGCAAAATTGGTTTTTCCTTCATTCTTGTTTAGTCAATCGGACACACCATTGGCTAATAAAATAATTATGACTTTTCATGCAACATAACATGCATACGTTAGTTATGCATGTATAAGATATTTTGCATGATAAATGGTTATGACTTCTAGAATCGACTGTTATTATTCCCGTAGGGGATTCGATCGTGTGACGTTAAATCCCATAACAAGAACATCGTGTTTGGATGTTTTATTCATGAAGGAAGGACTAGCATCCTAACGTATCACGGTGACGTGTAGTGTATGCACACCATAGAGGTTATCTACTTTGGTAACTTAATTAGTTTACGTGGTATTCAATTTATACACATGCGTATATTCAAGAGCAGTGTTCGTTTATTGCTAAAAGGTACACGCTTCTTGATCCCTTTGTTAATTACATATTCTATACGTGTTTATGTTTTCCGTGGCGTACTCGTGTATTTAATGGTTAAAAGATGTAAAAACCCAACAGAAACGTCTTATTACTAGTACAAATTTATGTTGACGATATAATATTTGCATCCACTAATACTGTTTTGTGTAATGAGTTTGCTAATCTAATGACCACTAATTTCAAGATGTCAATGATGGGGCAGATGTCATTCTTTTTAGGATTACAATTTCTCAAAGTCCTAGAGGCATCTTCCCAAACCAATGAAAATATGCTTATGAAATTATTAAAAAATATGGTTTTCTATCTAGTGATTCTGTAGATACACCTATGGTAGAAAAAAATAATCTGGATGAAGATCTACAAGGGACCAGTTGATGCTACACTTTACCGTGGCATGATTGGATCCCTCATGTATCTGACATCCAGTAGACCCACCCTTATTTATGCAGTTTGCTTATGTGCCCAGTATCAGGCAAAGCCTATCGAAAATCACTTAAATACGGTTAAGCGGATCTTTCGATACCTAAAGGGAACCATTAACATGGGTCTCTGGTACTCGAAGGATACCGGTATGTCTCTAACAGCATATTCATACGTAGATCACGGGGGGTGTCAGGACACTAGACGCGGTACATGAGGAAGCGCTCAATTCTTAGGTGACAAACTTGTTAGTTGGTCTTCCAAGAAGCAAAAGAGCACTACGATCTCGAGTACAGAGGCTGAATATATTTCCTTATCTGGATGTTGTGTTCAAATCCTATGGATGCCTTCACAGCTAACATATTATGGCTTTCAATTCAATAAGATTCCTTTGTACCGCGACAACAAAAGTGCAATTGCTCTATGTTGCAACAACGTTCAACACTCAAGAGCAAAGCACATCGATGTACGCTACCATTTTATAAAGGAGCAGGTGGAGAATGGAATAGTAGAACTTTACTTTTTTCGGACGGAATATCAACTGGCTGACATCTTCACCAAACCCTTGATAAGAGAAAGATTCAATTTCTTGATCGAAAAGCTTGGTAAAAGAAGCATGTCTCTGGAAACGCTAAAACGTCTGACAGAGAAATAGAACGATTAAGGGTGGTTACTCAAGGTATATCCTATGTATTATATGTATTTAAGAAATCAGAAAAACCCAAAAAGATTTTTCATTTTATATAAACTTTTCAAAAAGAAAATTAAAAATTAAAAAATCAGAAAAATATAAAAATATGTATCTCTGGCATGTCTTTTGAAAATCGATAACATTTACGGCCTTAGAAATGTCATTTAATAATGATACGAGGCTGTAAATGAATTTCGAGCATCAGTTTAAAAAAATTTAAAACATGCCAAAATGGCTTGCTATTATTTCCGATAGCAACCCGGTCATCATCTTATAGGCAAGTATTTCAAAAAGAAAACTTGACCTCATAACGGGAATTTATTTTCTCGGGAATGAATTACTTCACATTCATTCAAAGGCTTGTGTTTACTTTGCAACACAACCCGTGCTTTCTTTATACAATTAGTGTATGTGTCAGTGCATTTATTTGTTAAAATAAGAGAAATCTTATTTTTATTGGTAAAAAGTTGTCTTCACAATGAATTAGTGTTTTCAGTAATCATAAAAAGATTTTCAAAGATAATTCGACCAACTATATAATGACAACAAACTCTTTTAAATAGAGGAAGTAGGTCATTATTTGAGGGGGAGAAAGTGTCATCAAATAATCTTTTAAAACGGTCTTTCAAAATAAGTCACGGAATAAACGGATAAAAAATTTGATAATGACGGATAACAATTTAATGGGGAGTTAATTTATATTAACTACAAGGGCTTTAGATGTCATTTGTTCAAACTTTAAGGACTTATTTGCAATTTAAGACTTAGTGAATTCAGGCTTTAAACTATATTCGATCAATATTGCCAACACTTCATAGTAGTAAAAGACTTAGGAATGTGTAGAAATACTTTCATAGTTTTAAAAGCCTTGAAGTTGATTCTCACAGGATAGATCTGAGCTTATTTATTCTTCAAACACGATCTCGTACGTGTGCATACAAGGTTTTGCTGATTCTAAGGTGTCGAAACCAGCAAAGGGAATGAGTAGATGTATACATGATAGAGTCTATGGCGTTCTTTTGAGCTTGTCTTCATAGATAGCTTCTTTTAATTTAGGCCTTCTTTGTTTCTTTCGGGTGCACTATTTCAATCACAAGGGGGAAGAGACATCTCGTTATCATTTAGTATGCATCATTTGAGTTCCTAAGGGGAAATGTTGGGAGAATAATTATTTAAAGCGTGAGAAGAGTTCTTTCTGATTCAATTAATGTTTTACCTGACCGGTCAATCTCTAAGCTTATTCTTAAAAGAAGTAGAAATATTTAATAAAAGAGGTGCACATAGGTATGATGATTCCTTTAGATAGTCAGTACCATGTAGGAAGAAATGTCTACTTTCGAGACTTAGTTGACTTTGGAGGTATCATTTTGTCTATTTAGAGGATTTAATTGTCTACATTTGGGACTTAGTTGACTTAGGTGTTATCATTTCGACTACTTAGAGGGAATAATTGTGACATCCGGGACTTAGTTGACTTTGGTGTTGCAATTTATATCATCGCTATCATGTAAGGAGAAACGCAGACATCCGAGACTTAATTGACTTTGGTGTTACGGTTTCGAATTAATTGTGTACTTCGGATATTTGGGCTTTATACATCAAGTCTTCTTAATGCAGCTTGCAAGAAAGCTTTGAATCTACTCAAGAAAGGATTGCTGGTTCGGGAGGAAGCTAAGACAATTTCTAAATGGAGATTATCGAGACGGACTGCAGATTGCTGACATGGACAAAATGACTTTGTCATTTTTGGTTTGAACGATTCAGGTCCTGTCTCATACATAATCTTGCGAATATATAAATGTGTAGTGTAGACTTAAATATAGGCTAATATAGTGTTTGAGTACGAATTTTCAAGAATTTCTTAGTAAATTCAAAAAAATTTAAATTAACATACTCAAACACCATATAATACCCTCATAAATTAAGGGGGAGCATCAAGATGTTCCCAATAAAAGGCTTGATATATAATTAAAACATTTTTCTCCCCAAATAATTTTCATACATATTTGAATCAATTGATATCTAAACTATCAAGAGATTTAACATTTTTGATAAGGGGAGAAAATATGATTAAAATATATAACTTGTAAAATGTGATTTTAATGACTCTAGTGCAGCTTCTTCCTCGTATATGCTAAACATTTTCGAATATCGATGCACATATGCAGGGGAAGCATTTCTAAATAGTAAAACCATAGAGGTACTAAATGTTTGGATTTATATCAAAGTACCTTGATCGATGTTTTCAAATGGTGTTTAGGCTGTGAACAATACCAAAAGACCGACAATGTATTTAATTACTTAGAGTTATAAGGTGGTTAAGTTTAGGTGTTCGTTCCCATGATCCAGCCAGAACTGGATGGATCTACCCAGGGACATTCTATTAGTTAGAATAGAAGTCCTTAGGTATGATAAAAAGGAGTAAAAGGTTCATTCTATCCTTTCTTTTTTTGGTTTTCCCTTAAGTTTCTTCGAACTTTCTAATCCAGTTTAATCTTATAAGAAAATAATCTTTTATTTTCTATATTTTTTTTATTTTAATTTAAATATTAAAATATTTTGCCTATTTCATACTATAATTTAAGTAAGAAAAAAAAAAAAAAAGGAAATTTTTTTTTTTATTTTTTTATTACATATTTTGTCTTATTTTTTTATAAATATTTTTCTAATTAACTTGATTTTTAAATAATTTAAGACTTTAATACTCTCAAGATTCAACTTTTACTTTTATTTATTATATGATTTATTGTGTTTTTACTTTTTTCAATAATAATTTTTTTTCTTTTATCTTAATTTAAAGGATTTTTTCTATCTAAGATATCTATCTAATAAGATTATTATCCTAAGTTTGTTTAAATTAATCTATATCATTTTTTTTATACTTTTTTATTTAAGAATCAATTTTCTATCCTTTTCTTTATATTCATTTATTATTTTTTTTATCTTTAATTTCATTTTAGTGTCTTTTAATAAATAAACCTTATCCTGATTCTATTTGTTATTATATCTAAAGAAATTGATAAGAAAAAGGAATAGAGCCGACTGAGATGGAGCTAGTACTGGAAACAACTCCAACAAGGTTATAGTTCATGAAGTCTTTGTAAGGCAATGAAGGGTTGAAGGAATGAAAAAAGAAAAGGTTAAGATAAAGGGGTTGAAAAAGAAGAACCCGCTTTAACTTAGCAGAAAACGGGTCAATAATAAACTGTCAGAAACATAAGTTGTTTTGGTATTGAAGACAGTCGTCAATGGACTAGTGACGCAATGTCACCATCCCCAGCACTCAAGGTCTCTTAAAAGACTCTTGTTTCATTTCTCACGGAGATTACACGCATTTCTATCGACTTTCTCACTCCGAGTAAGTTGGTATTGAAAAGGTGGCAGTCTGCTCCAGCCTCCGATTACTAAAACCAAATGTGCACTATTAAGTCTAGAACCAAAAGAGATCATCTATAAATCTTGCTAGGACAGTATTCAATTATATTTGCTGCTCACACACTGTGAAAACAAGTAATAACTTAAGAGTCATATGCATTATCCTTGTGATATTGCCAGAACATCAAAGTAATACTAAAGTATTCACAATGACGATGGAAATCCTTCCAGAGCCAACATCAAACAAGCTCTGCGGTAGGTGACTTGTGAGATCCTATATGGATCAAACTTGTGACAATGTATATTGATTCGGTCCAGCTTATGAATTGACTATGAATTTTGAAAAAGATAAAACTGTTGGTGTGTCATAAAAACCGTTTGCATCTTGACACACCGACTGATTTTCCTAAATCAATTTTCAATCTTATGTCCATGGGAAGCCTCACAATGGTATCTGGACATAGGAAATCTGAACACGAATTGACGGCTTAATCGGGAAGATAGTAACTCTAACAAATCTAAAAGGAAAATGGGATTGACACGTAAGGCTAACGGGTATATCACATGTGATTGCTCAATTCCTTTTCCCAAGCACACTAGAAGTTAGATTAGAACAAAGATGATTAAAGATAGGATATAGATATGGGAAACATTTACAATGGGTGTTAAACAAATAATAAACAAAACAAATAGATATTAGTCCCAAACCAAATGGTACTAACAACCTTCATACCACTACCCAAACAAGACACTTTTCATTGACTAACTCACGGTTTAAGATGGAAAACACATGCTTTAATGGTAACATAAATTAGACTCAAAGATGACTCGATCAAGAAACATTCTTACCTTTTTGGCTCAATCAATGAACCAACTCCCAGTAATCTCAAAAACAACACAAAACAGTGGTGAATTACGACAAGTAATACACTAAAAATACAAAGTTGGTAAAATTTACGACCAACTTTACTAATATAACAAAACTTTACAATCGTTGGTTTATATGAACGTACCAACCGATATTTGTCATAAATATATAATCGGTTAAGTTTAGACGAATCGATATAAAACTAATAAATACATCGAAAAGTCGGAATTTACAAGACTTTACATTTTCACTTCACATAACTCATCATACTGATTTTTATACTTTGAAAACTTCGAATGACACTATAAAAAGTGAAAGTACATAACACAAATGTACACGAGTCTACATATTTTTAAATTCCCTATTGCATTATGCAGTATTCCCGACCGTAAATCTCTTTAGAAAAGACTAGATAAGAAACTCACACGAACACAAAAAAAGTGAAATTCAGTAGCTAGCAACCAACCAAGGGACTTATTCTAATACGGTAGGCTAAGGTGTATAGGTGTAATGAAACATTTGCTAGATCACTTGAAGAATCAATGAATTGTCTCACAACTCACTCCTTATTACATACCACAACATAATAGGGTGACTGAAAGGAGAAATCTAACTTTACATGACCTGGTTTGATCAATGACAAATCTAACAACTATGCCAATGTCCTTTTAGGGATATGCTCTAGAGTGTGATGCACGCATACTCAATATAGTTCAAACAAAAAAGGTTGATAAGACACCATATGAATTATGGCATAAGAAGGTCCCTAATCTGTCTTACTTAATAGTCTAGGGTTGTAAGGCACTTGTAAAATGAGACACGCCAAACAAACTTGAGCCTAGATCTGTTAAGTGTGTCTTTGTTAGTTACCCACAAGAAACAATAGGTTACCACTTCTACTATCCACTTGAGAACAAAATATTTTTTGCTAGGTATGCTGTGTTTTTTGGGAGCAGTCTCATCTTATAAGAAGCAAATGGGAATAATATAGACCTTGAAATAATTCATGATGTAGATAAAGAACCTTCTAAAAATACTAGCGAACTTCACAATGAGGTTGAACATAAACATGTTGAACCACAAAGTGATATAGTTCCCATTCATAGATGCAAGAGGATACCTCAAGCACATAATCGATATGGTTTTTATATCGATTTCGAGGAACATGAGTTAGGAGGTCATAATGAACCCGGTAACTATAAAGCTGCATTATCATATCATAAATCTAAAATATGGCTTAAAGTTATGAATGCGGAAATGAAATACATGAAAGATAAACAAGTATGGCGCTTGGTTGATCTTCCTCCTGATGGCGAGATCGTTGGGAGAAAATGGCTCTTCAAGAAGAAGACTAATATGGATGGCAATGTACACACCTTAAAAGCTCGTCTTATGGAAAAGGGTTATACTTAAACCTATGGGGTAGATGATAAAGAGACATGCTCTCCTATTGCAGACATTAGAGCTAAAAGGATTCTTGTTAGATATTAGAAAAAGACTCGGTCACCCCGTGTATTTTACTGTTTATTATAGCTCGTAGTTTTATAGTTAATAGTACGTTTTTCGGTTTTAAGTCGGGTACGAATACCCGGTATATTGTAAGTACTATATATAGCCTCTTCCAACTTTGGAAGAGGCAAGCTAGTCATTATTTTACTTTCATAGAAAAACACTTTCTCTCTCTAGATATTCTCTCTCAAGTGTTTCTCTCTCTAGAAACTAGCCAAATCCAAGAATCGACCCCGTGTTATGATATAGGATATACCACAATTGGTATCAGAGCTAATGGGATGATTAGATCGTGTGTATGTGCGATTTCTTGCTTGATTTAGATCGAAAAGTGTACCTTTGAAGGCACTAGCTCGTTTTTTGAAGATCTCCGAATTTTGTTGTTTGTATTGATAAAGTTTGGGTGTTTCTAGTAGCTATTACCTTATGGTACTGTGTTGTGCAAAAGAAATCAAGCAAAATCGTTCAAAAGGGTGATTTATAGGTGATTTTGTGTGAAAAACGTCGTTGTTCTTCGTGGAGAGTTGCCAGAATTTCTTCACGGCGGTTTGCTGAAAAATATTATTTTATTAAGTAGGTTACCAACCCTCTGACACACGGCGGGTTGCTTAGGTGGCGAGTTGCTCAAGAGGCGAGTTGTTACTAAGCAGCGAGTTGCTTACCAGCGGTTTGCTTACCAGCGAGTTGCTTACCAGCGGTTTGTTTACCAGCGGTTTGAACAGGTTATCAGCGGGTTGAATATTTTAAAGCCTTTATTTGTATTCCTAGCCACAGTTGAATGATAGATGAACACATAATCAAGCTATAAATGGGTATGAAGTGATAAACATAATTTAACATGCAACGAAAGAGTACACAATCAACATAAACAAATCAAAACATCAAATTATCATAAACTTGGCTAATACCTATAGGTATTAACCCATAGTCATTGTAATAATACACAGTATCATAGAAGAACGATTAAGGTAAAGAAAATGTTACGTTAACTGAACGCGTATAGCAGAGTATAAAGATTACAAGAGTTTTTCTAGTGAATTGATGCACTTGCTGGACCTTCTTGACCTCTAAAATCGTCTAAGAATTGTACTTGGTGGTTAAAAGCTTCTATTAACTCTTAAAAACTGAATGTAGGGTTTTCTTTATATATGCTTTGAAATCATGTCGATGCGCCGTATTGTGGGTCTAAATACGGGCGTAGTGGGGGGTCTTCTCAACCGTGGGCTCCCCGATTATAATTTTATTGATAATCCATCAAACCGCCACTAAATATGGCGTATTGAGGCTCATGGATACGGCGTATTGGATGTAAAACGTGATTGTTCTGAATAATGACCAAAGTATCTTATACGGCGTATCTGCTGATGCGAATATGACGTATTCTTCAAAGTCAGGCAATGGTCTTGAATTCGTTTAAGTCTTAAGATACGGAGTATTTTTCTAGAATGATACACCATATTCTTCAGATTTAATAGACTTTCTCGAACTTCTTCATTTATGCTCCAAACACGTTCTTTTATCCATCATTTTCGAAAATGCTGTATAATAGATGAAATTCATTAAAGATAAGAATAAGTATACTATTCCTATACAAATTAATTATTGAAACGCAGCAATAAATGGGGACTTAAAATGAGACAATTATATGACGTTATTTGATGTCACCACTAGTATTCCTTTCTCCCTTGATTACATTTCCCATTTCTTTTACCTCATTTATTTTGTTGCATTATTAAAATAAAACCAGCTATTAAAAACGAGACAATTTAAGTTAAAAGACATAAACCCTAAGCTCTTGGGATGACCTCAGATTTACCAAAATCTACACTATAAACGTTGGGTTCTATTCCCTCTTAGTTCGTTGTAGGACCAATGGGTAGACGACGTTTTAGAATTTAACATTGTGATTAATTTAATAAAAATTTGCATAGGTGTGGTGATTATTTTGTGGCTCGCAGAAATCCTAGGTGAAGCAACTAGACATTCGCCCTCCCCACCCGAATTGCTCGCCATCACAACCACCATCAATCACGAAAGGGTGTGCGCGTGTACAACTCGTGAGGTAAAAAGACCATAAAAAATTTATTCCGTTGTAAATTCAAAAAGGTTGTTTTTAAAAATATAATTTTATTTTGAAATTTATCCCCTCTTTACACTATATATATCTCCTTCATTTCATTTTCAAAACATGTTATCTTCCTATAACGTTCTATATCTCTCAACACAAAAAAACGTCTCAAGCTCTAAATGACGGGTATTTTACTTCTTTTATCAATACGTCTAACCCGCATCACTCGTCTTTCTCCAACCCGTCTACACTATCATCATAATACTCAATTTTTTTCTCGCAATACCAATAATATCCTCCTTTTGGTACGCTATATAATATGCCCCAAATGACACTCGAACAATTTTATCAACAACAACAAGCTTTTCTGAACCAACAACTCAACAACCAATTCTAAAATCTTCATCATCAAAGAAATGCGCCACCAGAATAATTTCAACCAAAATAATCAAGATCCTAATACTTTCGACCACAACAATCACAATCACAATCACACTTGTGTGAATCTTAACAATCACAACAAACACACCCATAACCACCACCAAAAGAAACCCGCGAACAACGATGTAGAGGAAAACGAGCCGTGAAAGTTTCAAAAAACAAACACGGTGGATTTCAACAATGACGAGGAAGATTTGTTACGGACGATGCAACGTTAGACATGCGAGAAAGAAACATTGCTATGCGAGTGTTGGGTCAAAGTTTCCAAGAACAATAAGATCGGAGCCGACCGAAGCGACGACTAATTTTGGTGGCTGGTTACATAAGATTTCAACAAAGCTACTGTGGGATTAAAAGACTTCATGATGATCTTGAAGATACTGCTGCTAAGGTTTGTGTTACTACTACTAAGCTAAAGTTAGTGTTGTTCATTAACTTTAATGAAAAATATGCTAAATAGTTAGTACTGCTAGTTTATAGTTACTACTGCTAGTGTAACTTAGTACTGCTAGTGTATATTAGTACTGCTAGTTACTACTGCTAGTATATGTTAGTACTGCTAGTATAAAGTTAGTACTACTGGTGAAGATTGAAGAAAATATTCTAAGTTGTTACTACTTCTTGTACACAGTTAATGTTAATGGTGTATAAGTTACTACTGCTGGTGTTAGAAGTTAATGCTGCTAGTACAAAAGTTATAAATGCTCAAAGATTAAGATTGCTGAAAGAGTTTCTACTGTCAAGGGATGGATAAAGACAGAAGAAAGGATAAGGATTGATTGGAGATCACATTACTTACGTGATAAGTATTATTTATTTATAGAATAGATCATAGAGAATATTTTATGTTTTAAGAATATATTGTAAATCAACTAGGACTCCTTGGTGTATAAAAGGATGTCCTAGGGATTAGAGTTTAATATAAAAAAAATCATCTAACAAGCAACACAAAAATTGGGGGAGGGTCATTAATAGTAATTGTCATTGCTTTTAAGGTATCTTGTAAACCTTTAATATAGAGAGTATTAGTTTTTTTTGTAATATTCATATTGTAGCCTTTATTGTTGAATAATATTGTTTTGTGTTTCTATTTGATGAAGAATTCTTATTATATAAAGATTTGTTTCCACATAATATTTTGTATTATTCAACATTACGGGTTCTTAATTAAGTTGTGTTTAGATTTATCTAGCTTAAAGAATACTTAAAGTATGCTTAAGGAATTCGATTCATTAGAAGTTAATTAGGATCAACAAGTGGTCACAGAGCTTGTTGCTTAAGAAACTTTGCTTTGATAGAAATGTGATCAAGATTCTGAACCCTCATGGTGGCTTTATCAAGGTTATAATGCTCTAAACTGGCAGAGTTTGGAGATTGGAGGTGAGAATTGTATTAATACATCTAGATGATTGACTTTGGCTCTATGGAAGTTTAGAGAATGGAAACTCTACCACCAAATACAAACAGTTGTGGAAGGTGTTGAGAAAGTAATACCTCCTACAACTACTGAAGAGAAGGCCACAAGAAGATTAGAAGTAAAGGTCGTAAGTGCTTTAATGATGGGCATTCCCATTGAAACATAAGTTTATTTTTAAATAATTATGGATTGCTAAGTTATTAATAGAAGATGATGAAACATATTATTGTTGGGAATTGAAGCTAAAAACTTTTGATAGCTTCATAAGATGTAAGTCAGATGAAGCTTTGAGTGAAAGCTTTCGACAAGAGGGTTGATCATAAAGAGTTACTAAGAAGTTTGTCACCTGAGTGGAACACACATGTTGTTGTGTGGAGGAATAAAGCTGATTTGGATACAATGAGAATGGATGATCTTTACAACAACCTCAAGGTGTATGAACTAGAAGTTAAAGGGATCTCTAGCTCAAGTTTAAACACACAGAACATGGCTTTTGTGTCCTTTTCTAATAACAGCACTAGTAGCTCTAATGAAGCAGTTAATGCTGCTCATGGAGTTACTACTGCTAGCACTCAAGTTAATACTACTTACTCTACAAATATTGATAACTTAAGTGATGCTGTTATTTGTTCATTCTTTGCTAGTTAACCAAATAGTCCTCAATTTGTTACCGAGGACAACAAATTCATCTAGATGACATTGAAGAGATAGATTTGAGATGGCAATTGGCCATGTTGACTATGAGGGCTAGAAGGTTTTTGAAGAATACAGGAAGGAAGCTTTCTATTAATGGCAATGAGACTATTGGTTTTGATAAGTCCAAAGTAGAGTGCTACAACTGCCACAAGAGGGGATATTTTACTAGGGAGTGCAGAGCTCCAAGAAATCAAGACAACAAGAAGGAAAGCTCAAGAAGGAGTGTGCCTATGGAAACATCTACTTCCATAGTTTTGGTGTCATGTGATGGTCTTGGTGGATATGATTGGAGTGATCAGATAGAGGAAGGGTCTAATTATGTACTCATGGCTTACTCATCTTCAAGTTTTGACTCAGAGGTATCTAATGATTCAAATTGTTCAAAATCTTGTATGGAAACTAAATTACTTAAATCTCAAAATGATCAACTATTAAGAGATTTAGAGAAATTTAGTTTAATGGTTTTAGGTTATAAAACAGGTTTAGAATCAGTGGAAGAAAAACTTGAATTTTATAAAAAGAATGAGTCTATTTATGTAGAAAAGATTAATCGCTTAAAATGAGATATTCAAGTAGGAGAAATAACTATTAGTGAGCTTAGGAAGAAGCTTGAAAAACTTCAAAAAGAAAAAGATAGCATTCAATTTAATGTAGATAAATTTGAAAATGCATCTAAAAGTTTAGACAAGCTCATAGAGTGTTAGATTGTTGATAATTGCAAGAAAGGTTTAGGCTATAAAAAATACAATGCAGTTCCGCCTCCCTATACAGGAAATTTCATGCCTTCAACACATGATTTGTCTTTTACTAGTTTAGATGAGTTTGTTAATAAGCATGTAGTTGAAAATAGAAAGTCTGATGAAGAAGTGTCTGAGATAGTTAGGAAGAATGATGATGCCCCAATTATTGAAGAATGAGTGTCAGATAGTGAGGAAGAAAATGTGTCTCAGCCTAAAACTAAGAAGAAAACAGTTAAGCCTAGTATTGCTAAGATAGAGTTTGTCAAACCTAAGCAACAAGAGAAAACTGCTAGGAAAACTGTTAAACAAGCTGAGAAACATAGGCAAAACACTCACAATCCAAGAGGCAATCAAAGAAATTGGAACAATATGATGTCTCAAAGACTAGGAAGCAATTTTTAGATGTTTAATAAGGCATGTTATGTGTGTGGAAGCTTTGATCATTTGCAAGTTGATTGCAATTACCATCAAAAATAGTTTCAAAATAAAAGGATGGTAAAACCTGTTTGGAACAATGCTCAAAGGGTGAATCATCAAAATTTTGCTAAAAATACTCACCCCTGTGCTAAAAAGAACATGGTTCCAAGAGCAGTACTAATGAAGTCTGATTTAGTATCAATTAATACTGCTAGACAAAATAATTCAAAAACAGCAGTATTAGTTAATACTGCTAGACAAGTTGATACTGCTCATTAAAAAACAACAGTGAATGCTGCTAGACCAATGTCATATCTTTCTAAAACAACGTATTCAACTATTAAGAGGCCCATTAATAATAACACAACATTTAAAAACAGTAATATTAATCAAAGGGATAATATTGTTAGTGGTAAAAATGTTAATACTGCTAGGCCAAAAGCAGTAGTTAATGCTGTTCAGGGAAATAATGTTAATGCTATTAAGGCCTTAGCTTGTTAGGTTTGGAAACCAAAGACTAAAGTTTTAGACCATGTTTCTAAACACAACAGTGCATGAATCACCCTAAAGAAGTTTGATTATATTGATGTACAAGGCAGATCCAAGTCAGTGATGGCTTGGGTCCCCAAAAGAAACTGATTTTCTTATCTAATGTGCAGGGAAATCCACAAATTGATTTACAAGATAAAGGAGTGATTGATAATGGATGCTCAAGGTACATGACAGGGAACATGTCTTATCTTATAGACTATGAAGAGATAGATGGAGGATATGTTGCTTTTGAAGGGAACCCCAAAGGAGGGAAAATCATAGGAAAAGGTACCATTAAAACTGGTAATCTAGATTTTGAAAATGTGTATTTTGTGAGAGAGTTAAAGTTTAATCTCTTTAGTGTATCACAAATGTGTGATAAAAAGAATAGTGTTCTTTTTAATGACACTAAATGTATTGTTTTATCTCCAAACTTTAAGTTAATTGATGAAAGTCAAGTTTTACTTAGAGTTCCTAGAAAGAACAATATGTATAGTGTTGATTTAAAAAACATAGTTCCTAAATGAGGTTTAACTTATCTCTTTGCAAAAGTCACATCAGATGAATCTAAACTTTGGCATAGAAGGCTAGGTCACTTAATTTTAAAACCATGAATAAACTGGTTAATGGAAATCTTGTAAGAGGTTTACCTTCCAAACTTTTTGAAAATGATGAAACCTGTGTTGCTTGTCAAAAAGGAAAGCAACACAGAGCCTCTTGTAAGTCCAAAACAGAGAACTCAATCAGTCTTCCTTTACATTTGTTGCATATGGACTTGTTTGGTCTAACATTTGTAAAAAGCCTTATGAAGAAAATGTATTGCCTAGTTTTCACAGATGATTATAGTAGGTTTACATGGGTTTTCTTTCTAGCTACAAAGGATGAGACTAGTGGCATTCTTAAGTCCTTTATAACTGGAATAGAAAATATAGTAGATCACAAGGTTAAGGTGATTAGATGTGATAATGGAACTGAGTTCAAGAACAGAGAAATGAATAAGTTTTGTGAAATGAAGGGTATTCTAAGACAATTTAGTGTAGCTAGAACTCCTCAACAAAATGGAGTTGCTGAAAGGAGGAATAGGACACTAATTGAGGCTGCTAGGAAGACTATGCTATCTGATTCTAAGTTGCCAACTACTTTTTGGGCAGAAGTAATTCTTGTTATGTGCAAAATAGAGTGTTAGTAGTTAAGCCTCATAACAAGACCTTATATGAACTTTTTCTTGGTAGAACACCAACTTTAAGTTTTATGAGACCATTTGGGTGTCCTCTTACCATTCTTAATACCATAGATCACTTAGGCAAATTTGATGGTAAGGCTGATGAAGGTTTCTTTGTTGGATACTCTTTGAATAGTAAAGCCTTTAGAGTATTCAATAGTAGAACAAGGATAGTGGAAGAAAACTTGCATATTAGGTTTAGTGAGAGTACACATAATGTTGTAAGTAGTGGACCAGATTGGATATTTGATATTGATGCACTAACAAGAACAATGAATTATAAGCCAATTGTAGCAGGTACACAGTCTAATGGTATTGCAGGTACAAAAGCAAGTGATAATGCAGGTCAAGCTAGAAAGGAGACATAACCTGTCAAAAATTACATTTTGCTACCATTATGGCCAGCTGATCCACCATTTTCCCAAGATCCAAAGAGTTCTCAAGATGATGGATCCAAACCTTCAAGTGATGATGAGAAGAAGGTTGATGAAGATCCAAGAAAAGACAGTGAAAGTATTGATCAAGAGAAGGAAGATAATGTTAACAGCACTAACAATGTTAATACTGTTAGTTCAATTGTTAATGTTGCTAGCACAAATGAAGTTAATGATGTTGGTAGAAAAACAAGCATTGAACTTCCAGATGATACAAATATGTCTGCTTTGGAAGATATTAGCATATTTGACTTCTCAAGAAGTGATGAAGATGATGATGTAGAGGCTGACATAAACAACTTGGATACAACAATCTAAGTCAGTCCTATTCTAACTACAAGAATTCATAAAGATCATCCTCTTAATCAAGTGATTGGAGATTCGCAATCAGCTACACAAAAAAAATGAACAATATGTCAAGAATTTGAAGGAATATGGTTTTTAACGTTCGGCTAAGTCTTGAACCTCGCGCCTGACCGTTCACTTTCAGTAAGCACATGCGCTTCTCTTTGCCCTTAAGTAGAAGGACAAGAAGAGATTCTTGGTATTTTCTTGTCCGCTTCCTCATCTGCGCTCATCAAGCTAACTTTGCTCTTTGGGAGGTGAAATAGCGGTTGAAGCGGACAGACCGCATCGAAGATATATTTATATATATATATACGGTTACGGTTATCTCGGACTGCGTTCCAAAAAAATTCGCCTACTTGAGAAATAAGGGGCGGGCACTCTTGTCTTTCAACCCCACTATACTATGAATAGTTGTGGGGCACTGTGTACTTACAGCCTCTACGATAAGCAAGTGAATGGGGCTGGTGCGTGGGCGAACGGAACAACTCTTAAACAAAGAACAAACCATAAAGATCTTCAAAACAAAAGGGGGGGGGGGGGGGGGGATTTTTATTTCTTGCTTTTTATCATAGGAAGAACCTAAAAAGGTAATTCATGCATTGAAGGATCCAAGCTGGATAGAGGCTATGCAGGAAGAGCTTCTACAATTCAAGTTACAAGAAGTTTGGACTTTGGTGGAATTACCAAATGGAAAAAGAGCCATAGGCACTAAATGGGTCTTCAGGAATAAAAAGGATGAAAGGGGAATTGTGATAAGAAATAAAGCAAGATTGGTTGCTCAAGGGTACACACAAGAAGAAGGGATTGACTATGATGAAGTCTTTGCCCCTGTTGCAAGAATTGAAGCTATAAGGCTATTTTTAGCTTATGCTTCATTTAAAGATTTTGTGGTGTATCAAATGGATGTAAAAAGTGCTTTTCTCTATAGGAAGATTGAAGAAGAGGTGTATGTATGTCAACTACCAGGATTTGAAGATCTAGACTTTCCTGATAGAGTATACAAGGTTGAAAAAGCATTGTATGGACTACATCAAGCTCCTAGAGCCTGGTATGAAACCTTGTCAACATATATGTTAGACAATGGGTTTGAAAGAGGGAAAATTGACAAGACCTTATTCATCAAAAGGCAAAAAGGTGATATTTTGCTAGTTCAAGTGTATGTGGATGACATCATCTTTGGTTCAACAAATAAGAAGTTATGCATTGCATTTGAGAAGTTGATGCATGAGAAATTTTAGATGAGTTCTATGGGAAAACTTACATTCTTTTTGGGATTACAAGTGTAGCAGAAGAAGGATGGCATATTTATTAGTCAAGATAAATATGTTGGTGACATTCTAAAGAAATTTGGGTTTACAGAAGTCAAGACTACAAGCACACCAATGGAAACTCAAAAGCCTTTGCTTAAGGATGAAGATGGTGAAGAAGTGGATGTTCATATGTATAGGTCAATGATTGGTTCATTGATGTATCTTACATCTTCAAGACCTGACATTATGTTTGCAGTATGTGCCTATGCTAGATGCCAAGTCAATCCAAAAGTTTCACATCTTCATGCAGTGAAAAGGATTTTTAGGTGCTTAAAAGGTCAACCAAAATTGGGCCTTTGGTATCCAAAATATTCTCCTTTTGATTTGGTAGCATACACTGATAGTGATTATGCTGGAGCAAGCTTGGATAGGAAGTCTACAACAGGTGGTTGTCAATTCCTTAGAAGTAGATTAATATCATGGCAGTGCAAGAAACAGACAGTGGTTGTAAATTCCACGACAGAAGCTGAATATGTGGCTGCTTCACATTGTGGACAAGTGCTTTGGATTCAGAATCAACTACTTGATTATGGGTATAATTTTATGCATACCAAGATTTTTATTGACAATGATCTCAGATTTTGTTTCTCTTGTGTTATTTAATTATATTCGAGATCATTTAAGATCTTAACACCTCTTAATATTTGATTTTAAAGAGAGATCATCATTGATTTATGTAAAGTGATATACACCTCTTTCAATATTTGATTTTAAAGAGAGAACTCTAACAAATCTGTTAGATTCAATCTTTATTTCGTGTGACACAAAAAATAATAATAACCTACCTAAGACCTTAACAAAAGATCTTGAAGTCGACTTTGTGGTTCTTGGCAATCGAGTATTTAGTTTATGACAATAAGGTCTGTGAAAAACTAGAAGGGGGTTGAATAGTTTACCGCTTTTTATTTTAAGGTTTATGTTTGTTTGTAAAACTTAGATTCGACTTTTTGTGAATTCAATGCTTGCACAATATGAACAATATAAGTATATGAATTGATAAAGTAAGACAAGAGATAAGAGAAAGAACAATCAAACCACAACACGAGGATATATGGTGGTTCGGTAAAAAAGCACCTCTTCGCCCTACTCCACTCCCCGAGCACCTAACTCGAGAGTTTTCTTCACTATGTCAACAAACTCCCTTATGGTGGAGAAAACCGTACACAACGTTGCTTACACCGATTTACGAAACAAAGCTAAATGTCGAGTTCTAATCTTAGCTAGAACCAATCTATCACAACACAACTTCACAACTTGTTCACGACCTCACAACTCCACGACTTGTTCACGACTTTACAACTTCACGACTTCTTCACAACTTCAAGACTTCTTCACAACTTCACTTCACTACACTACTTATATCACTACTATCAAACACTACTTGGTAAGATCACCATGATCTAATTATACTTACAAAGATCACCAAGATCAAGCTACTACACACAAATACAAGATATACAATTGATTTACAAATATGTGATATGAATGCAACAAGATTGCTATGCACACTAAGGTATAATACTTCTTCACTTGATGATGAAAGTATGTTTCTCTTGCACTTGAGGAATTGAGCTTGGATCACTTGGAGACAAAGCCTTATGATTAAATGATCAAAGGATTTTAGAGAGGATATGTGGGCTGTTTTGAGCAGAAAGAATGAGTGCAAAAGGTGAGAAAATTGTGGGGAAAAGTCCAGTATTTATAGGACAAACTGGGGAAGCGTCTAACTAGGGTCGGTCCCCTTAAATAGATGGGCGGCCCCCTTAATTTTAATGGGGCCGGCCGTGTATTTAAGGGGGCCGCCCTAGACTAGGGCTTCCCCAGTTTGTATTTTGTGTAGGGGAAATTTTCTGAAGATTTTCTAGCCGTTTTAGGTCCGAAAATTTGAATTTCAAAATATTTATTTTGAATAAAACATTTCTTTTAATTGTAGAAAATGTTTTGTAATGTTTATAAAATGTTTACAACATTTTATAAAAGTGTGAGGTTGAATAAAAATTTCCTTTGATCATAAAATGCATTAAGCATTTATTTATTCATACCTTTAAGTGATGTATTTGTTGAAATGAGAATTTACTACTAATTACTTGTTTACGTTTAATTTTACGTTGAACGTTTTTATATTTTGTGATTATCAAAACGTAAAGATGTGAAAAAATATTAGTAATGTTTTTAGGCATTATATTTTTATCAACAATCTCCCCCTTTTTGATGATTACAAAATTTAAACTCATTAAATGTAAAATTATTTTTAAACAAGTATTTAGTGAGTTTCATGTCATTTCTCCCCCTTTTTGTAGAATCAAAAAGACATCGTCGAGAATTGCTAGTTAGATCAACGGAATAATTGCTCCCCCTTGATGTGTGCTCCCCCTCGTTCGAGGGCACCAAGGAATCGAGCTATGGTTTCTTGGCTACAAAAACGAGTTAGAACAATACAAAAATTTCTAACATGTAGCAAGAAGGAAGGAAAAATATGACAAGTGCAAGCAAACATCAAAGCAAAATATGCTTCATTCATTTAGGACAATGTGTGTAAACAATACACAAGCATACATAAATAGAAAAACAAATATGCTTTAGAAGCATAATAATACATCATAAAAGGAAATCCTAAATAGCCATAGAAGGGTTTTTGACTTGCTTGCGACACAAAAGGGTTTGACGATTATTTGTAGGCATATTATGAAGTTAGTTGGTTGTTGATGGAGAGTTTGGAGCGGAGGCGGTTGTGGAAGGGTAGTCTCTTTGAACTCTAAGAGGTAGATGTGGTCCAGTGAGGAGGAATTTAATCCAATTGATATCCTCACTTAAAGCAAGGAATTGTTTTTGGGTGAAGATGCAACAAGGGTAATGTTGGGAATTACGTTTTCCTAACTTAGTACCGACAGTACAAATAGTTAGTATTGATAGTTATAGTTAGTACTGACAGTACAAAATGTTAAGTACTGATCAGTTAGTTAGTACCGATAGTAAAAAATAGTTAGTACCGTTTAAGAGATATGTATGAGATATTTTAGGAAAAGATATGTACGCGTTTTGTAAGCCTGTTAGGGTTTATCCTTGGTCTATAAAAGGATCCCTCTTGGCATAGTTAGATATACGATCTCAAGATATCTCATAGTAAAATCATATCTCAATAGTTAGTAATCTGTAATCATTCAAAGCAGATTAATAGAAGTTATTATTTAGTTCTTCATTGTTTTTCTTAGTACTTGTGTTAAGATTCCGCATTAACACATAGTATTCATAATCAGTGTTTCTACATAGTCAACTGTATTTATACATTTTGGCTATCATCCTTAATAGGCTGCAGAGATCTATTCCTAAGGGACTCACAGGTAATACCCAACATGGGTGTCAACTTTGTTCATGTTGAGAGTGTGTAGTAGGTTTGGAGAGTAAGGTAATGAGGGAATATTGGTTTGTTGTTAAGAGAGATGCATGGCTAAGAGGTTTGATATGTCTTGTAGTTGATTAATGTCATCAACTAGGCTTTCTTTACTTAGAGATGGAGGTGATGTGTGTTGAGTTTGGTTGTCACTTTGAGGTGGAACTTGAGTGTGAGTTTCATGTGAGTTGATGGGTGAGATAGAAAGTGGAGGATGTGAGACAACTTTTTGTGATGTGGGAGTATCCTTAATGTAAGGAGTTTGGTTGTCACTTTGAGATGAAGTTTGAGTGTGAGTAACATGTGAATTGATGGGTGAGATGGGAAATGGAGGATGTGAGACACCTTGTGGTGATGTGGTAGTGTTCTTGATGTAAGGATTTGGTAATGCTTGATTGGGGTGATTGTTTTCTTGAGATGGTTGATGATGAGGAGTGAGTGGTTTTGGCATTGGTGTAGGTAAGTTTACATTGAGCCCATTGGATGTGTTACAAGGGTTTAGTTTCTTCTTCCAAATGGTTTCACACTCATTTTGGCTACCCTTGATGGTTTGGATGTGGGTTTGTTAGGAGATGTCATTGGTGAGGATGATTGTGATGATGATGGATGAGAATGTATTTATAGTGGAGGAAAGGTTTAAATTGGGAAGAATGAACATTTAAAGGATCAAATCCAAGAAATGTTTGTGAATTTAGGGAAACAGTAGCTAAGTCTAGAGGGTATTTGGTTAAAGGGAGGTGAAAATACTGTTTTACCCGTGTTTGCCTAGGCCGGTCCCCTTAATTAGGGGTCGGTCCCCTTAAAATTAAGGGGGCCGCCCTTTATGAATTAAGGGGGCCGCCTACTGGCATTTCCCAGATTTCCCAAAATTTGATTTTTCTCAAAATTTTGTGTGAGGGTTTCTGTTTTGGTGGTTAATTTGCAGCAAGTCCATCCTTTTATGGCAATTAAGATTTTTAGCACATAGCACTTAAGCATTCAACATTCTACATATGTATGACAAGATGTAGGATAACCTATTTCACATAATTTTGGCATATACTCATATATGAATTGAAGATCATAAGGGTGAAGAACATATGAAATAGTAACTAGATATAATACACAAAGAATTTTCCTTGATAAGGGGGTTAAGTTAAAAAACGAACCAAACTTTTGTGCAAATCCTAGTGTGTGCCTAAGTGCGACAAATGTGGAGTAGCGATTATTTCGACACTAAGACATGTAAAACCTAAGAAATAATCCAAGTGCTCCTTGATTTAATTTTGCTCAACCAAGATTGTCGAAAATATATATTAGATTATATACTTTTGACAACAAGTAAGAGAACATTATGCATATGTGAAAAATGTTTTTAGCATATCTCAATAATATGTGAAAATTGATTTTCATGTGCTCCTAGTTGTGAGAAAGACTTTTTGGAAAATAATAGATTGGGATTATTGTATATATGTATAATGAGATATGCATTTGGATAGGAGAATTTGTAAAAGTTTGCTTATAGACTTTTCCCAATCTTGTGATTTTGTGTAAAATAGAAACCTAGACACAGAGAGAAACGCGGTTATCATAAAGATGGTAGCGGAAATGTGGTAGGAAAATATTAACCATCTATATAATAATAGAGGCGTGATTAAGGTTTTTGTGAAACGAATTCGACATGAACAATGAGTGACATTTTAATTTGCATTTCGCGAATTAAAAATGCTTAAACATTTCGGATGAAATGATTAAGTTGTCGAGATTTATCAGAATGTATTTAATAGTAACAAGACTATTAAAATGAGAATGACATGTTTATGAGATTTGTTTCATCATTCCTAAGGGAATGGAAAAGACTAACGGAAGTGAAAGTACTTAGTCTTAAGGTGTGTATATTAAAGATGCTACGAATCACTTATGTAGAAACTCGTAAGACCTTTGTCACGCGAAGGTTGATGTAAGCTTTTAGCTTTAGGAAGAGCATTTTAACATATGTTGTTAAAAGGCTTGAATATGAACTTTCGGATATGACCTTTAACGTTTGCGATCGCAAGTTAAAGATACTTGAATATTTCGGATGAAATATTTAAGTTGTCAAACCTACTTGGAGAAATGTTAGACATGTTAGCATTTAGCATTTAGGAGCATGTGTCATTTAGATAAACTAAGAAATATTTTATCTAAATTGCTAGAAAAAGAGACCAATCCTTTATAGTGTGACATGCATTTTTATATCTCAGCATTTATTACATTGGGCATCAAGATACGAAGACATTCATTATATTACATTACATGTGAACAAGTAATCATCTTGAAACATTAAAGCACATATGTGAGGTGCATTGTGTCTAGATTGACTAAGGAAAAGCCTAATTTCTACGTGCTTAGTGTGTACTCCTAATGATATACAAAGTCTATCGATGTAGACTATCATTAGGCATATTTAGGAAGAGCCATTTAATCAACAATTAGGAGATTGGAATATGTGGGGGACTATCACTAGTGGTGCTCAATTTAGGCTAAACACGACCATTTTTACGGGTTATACACCGAACCCAACTTCACTCTTAGAAGCAATTCAACAGTTAGGTCAAATTGAATATCTAGTGCAATAGATTCTCCAATAGTCATTCTCAAGTTAGACAAAATAGAATTCTTATATTTGCCTAATGAAGTGTAGCAAAGATAAAATTTGTATTATCTTTTCATAGAGGGCTTAACATGACTCAGCTAACATACTTTAATTATGGTTCGTATAATATTAATCAAGATGTGTGGAATTCTAAGATAAGCATAAGAAAGATGTTTTAATCTTTTGTTCAAGATCTATAGGTTGTTTGGTTTTGATTACATATTGCTTGATTTAATGGATGTCTTATATTTTTCAAATTATATGTAGTGTATTTTCTTGTAACACAACCATTTATGCTACGAATAAAATAAGATGCATAGGATATATATTATCCTTTATCAATCGTTTAATACTATAAGTCAATAGAATCTTTAAACATAATGTTTCCCAAACATCATGTTATCCTAGGTGAATAAACAAGAATATTATTTTTATTTTAGAATTTAGTTAAAAGTGAATTTTAGCTTTGAGTCGTGCTTTTATGTTGTATGAGCAAAGTTTACATATATTGTTAGTTTGCTCGTGTTTGGTTTATCAGAAATGACACATTTACCAATTGCATTGCAATGTAAATTGCTTGAATATTTCGGACGAAATATCCAAGTCGTCAATCCTACTTCATTGTGTATTTTATGCATGTATTGAACATATTGGTATAATATTTGGAACACAACCATTGGACAAGTAGACTCAATATGACATCATCAACACAAGTGTGAGTTATGATCCGATGCATATTCTTTTCATCTAGAAAATGATGTAATTATTTTCATATCAATCAAGTGTGATTGAGTTATGTAGATCCAAGATGATATCTTTTGTTATATTTTGATATAATCTTTGAAACTAAACAAATAAGAATCCGATTTCATGTCCATACACGAAAACTTGTCAATTAGATTCAATAACGATATCAATCATAATTTGAATAATGAATTGATATATTCTTGAAATCTTTCTTGACCCTCACGAACACTCATTTAAAAGAAAATAGATAAATATTTAAATAGTGTGTTCCATTAATCCCAAGATTAGTTGTAATATTTTAACTTGTGCGAAAAACTATTTGTTTGTTATGTATTATAATAGACATTGGTTTTGACCATTTTATGAGTATGAGTTTTTTCAACCATTTTTCATACAACACACATCTTTTGTAAATTACTATATTGTTTTTAAAAAAAATATAGTTATGTGTGTATGTTATAACCATGCAGAGGAACAAGCACTCTTTTTTCCTTAGTTATTGATGTCATCTTAATACAATCTTTTCTTTTGTTTAACCAACCCAAGGTCAAACTAAGCAAGTTGTTGAAAATATTCTCATTAAAAGTGTGTTGTTTTAAAAAATAGATTTATATCGTTTGGAAATATTTAGGTGACTAGTTTTAACACATTTAATAATATACTTGACAAGTTATTGAACTCTTATTCCTAAGTATATTCCCATACTCGAAAAGATTTACAAGATGTTTATGTAGTATTTGTAAATTAAGTGATCTATGCCTATATGCAATGCAAGAACAATTTCGCAATCTTAATGCAAGAAATCTAGCATAAGTTTTAGTTATGCATAATCTGAAAAACTAGCTACAAACGAATAGTGTACATGGCACATGTGCTTAGATATTCAATTAGCTTAATTACAAATAGCAACGATCATTTAATAATTTCTACTAACTTTAAGTTATAAAAGTATGTGTTATCATAAATCAATAGCCATACCTCATAAATGTATTGTTGTGTTTGTGTATTAGATTCAACAATGTATACTTAGCTTATTTTGTTTGAAAGACAAATTAGTTGTCTCCCCATTTTCAAAAATCAAGTTTTATATTTCTTGAAAAGTTAATTACACCCATTTTTCAAAGAATAGATAAGACTAGAAAGAAATGTCCCGGACCTCGAATAGGAAAAGATTAAAAAATACAAGTTTTACGTTAAAACGAGACTCAACGTTTTGGACAATAAGTAGTATTTTGCCTTTCTGACTAAATTAAGTTTGAAATAAATACTTGTAAAATTATTTTTTATATGAAAGTAGACTCAATTCTCTTCGAAATGGCGAGTGAAACGACTTCTACGGTCTTACGGTTGATTTTATATGATTTTTCAAAGTTTCTGAAAAACTACCGAATCAGACAGGTGCTCCCCTTAAAATTAAGGGGGCCGCCCACCTGATACTCACAATTACGATTTAAAAAAAAATTGGTTTCTGACTTTGCGGAAAGGTGTATAACTTTTTGAATTTGATACCGAACATATAACACTTATTTTAAGCATTATTTTTATCTCGAGCTAGTATAATTAGTGTATATAACATCAAAACTAATATAAGTTAAAAAATTTTTTTTTTTCCCCCCAAACAAAACACTTTTCATATTTAATCCCCTTAATGGGGAATTTGATTCATGGATCGTACTCAATTTTTTAAAAACAATTTTGGTTTTGAAATTAGAGCGACGTGGCTCTGATACCAATTGTGGAAATCGTAGAGGGGGATGAATACGTTTTCCTTTTAAAATCTTAAAAATGTTTCGTATCAAATTTACCGATCCAAGCATGACACAATATGATGATATTCATACGAGTTATTTATACACATAGTATATATTAATTTACAACAATACAAAAACTTACACACAAATATCACATTCATACATGTCATAAATCATAATTTAAAACTATATAATCAAACACATTACACAATTGTACGTATAAATATAAAGCGCTAAATGCGAGCATAAAAGTAAAGAGATAAGTAAAATGAAATGCAAACTGGACACGATGATTTATAGTGGTTCGGTTACGAAGCACCTCTTCGCCCTACTTCACTCCCCGAGTACCCAACTCGAGAGTTACTTCACTAGTCAACAAGCTCCCATTAGGCGAAGAACACCGTACACCTTTATGATGTATCTTGATTTCTGACATTAAGCTAGATTTCGAGTTCTAATCTTAGCTAGAACCAATCTACCACGACTTCATAACTTCTTCACTACTTTCACGACTTTACAAAACAACTTCACAACTTCTTCAACTAGACACTACCTTGATCACACCAATCTAACACTACTTACTAAGATCACCATGATCTAAGAACTATACACACCATGATCACCATGATCTAACTATTACACAAGTTTAGAATACATGTACTCGATCTATACATTGTGAATGTAAGACATGTCACGAATGCACTAACTAAACTACATAACTTCGCATCTTGATGATAGCGAGAGTTTTTCTCTTGCACTTTCGATGGAAGTTCTTCTCTTGCACTTCAATGGATGGATGATTTGATCACATTTTAAACAAACTTATAATAAGTTAAGTGATCAAAGGAAACAGTTTGAAAGGAGGTTTTAGATCTAAGAAAACTTTGTGCAAAGAGGTAAGAAAAATATTAGGGAATAGTCCAGTATTTATAGGATAAAAAGGAGGAGCGGGGTCTTTGGCCGGCCCCCTTAATTTTAAGGGGGCCGCCAATGTAATTAAGGGGGGCACCCGTTATTCAGACGCTCCCTTTTTGTCCTATTCATGGGAGGTGTTTACTGGACCATTTCTAGCCGTTTTAGGTCTGAAAATTTGAAATTCAAAATGTTTATTTTGAATAAAACATTTCTTATAAATACAAAAATGTTTTGTATATATTTTTAAAAATGTTTGTCCCATTTTATAAATGTAAGGTTTAAAATTTTTTTTTGATCATTCAACAAATTAAAGTTTGTTTGTTCATACCTTTAGTGATTTACGTCGGGTGCGAACTTAAATTTATTGTTGAAGAAAACTTGAGACGTCGAAAGATGTTGACGAATTGATGATTAGTGATTACGAGTAACTTAAGCACTTTACGTTATGTGTTATAAGTTGCATGTTTGTCATCACCAAAACATAAAGAGAATGTATAGATTAAATATCGCAATATTTCTACCAACAAAATTTGTAGATTTCGACACGAACCGGATAAACCAAACGTTGTTTAAATGAGCACCCAAACACTAGAATCAACCCCAAATATTTATGTCTTCATGTTTTCTTTATCAAAATTCAAAAATATAATATGTGTGTGTGTTGTTCGGACAAACCAACAAAGAGAGAAAGAGACTAGATTTTTTTTGAAAATGAACTATGTGTTAAAAATAAGGATAAGGATATTTTAAAGTGTACCAACCATGGACACTATAGATAAAATCATGCCTTGATGTCCCCCATGGGACTAGAACCGAATTTGGTATCCAAGGGGGTCTCGGGCCTTTCTTTTCGTGTCGGGATCACTTAAATACTCGTAAAACTCAACTGTAAAATTTACCCCAAAGTTAATTAGCATTTTTATTCACTTTAAAAATACATTTCCATTAACCTAGAGTATTCACTTGACATATTTTCACTTTACACCTTTCAAAACTCATTTGGACATTAACGGACGTGTCGTACTCGTTTTTCGGCATTTCTCACAAATTCACGGGTCAAACCACCCAGAATACAAATAACACAATAATACCTTCCAAAAGGGATTATTAATCACAATAAACCCCAACTCATCACAATTCTCATAAAAATTACCACCGTCAAAACGGTACAGAATCTGAATAAACTCACAAAAGTCAAATAGTCAAAGGACTCTAAATGAAATATTCAGAACACAAAAAGGGAAAAGGTTAAAGTGAGTAGCAGGCGGCTATGATATTTCTTTCTACAACATACTAGGTCGGTTTTATTGATCTGAATACTAACATCCGTCCTCTAGTATAAGCAGTAGAGTTGATACAACATATAGCTACAAACTCGTTTATATCTAAGTTATCGTAGTATTGGACTAACATTCAACAATCGATAGAAATTCGACATCAAAAAGGAAATAAAAGTACCTAATTTTAGGATACTAATAACTCATCCGTCCTCTAGTATAAGCACTAGAATTGATGCACAAGTTACTAACAAATTCCCCAAATAATTACACATAAACATAACTAGTAGATAAAAGATTAAAAAAGTAGTGATACCTATTTTTTAGGAGGGGGCTCCAATCCATACCTAAAGGCAAAGGAGAAGTCCCATCGTGTCAATGCTTCGGTGGACTTCTCCTTCCTTCCATCAATCAATATCACCTGATTTATCAATTGATTAGTACTGCTACTAAGAAGAAGAATATGGGTTTTATTTTGGGTTGTATAATTTTGATGATGATGATGATGAGATTGGAGGAGAGACCAAAGTAGTAGTAGTTGAAAGGTGGCGTGACTTTTGGTAACAAGAAACCCAAGTACCATCCGCGTCTTCCATGTTACTGCCCCCTTTGCAGAAAGAGAAGAGAACATTTAGAATATATACAAGATGATTATCCTGGAATTACAACCAATTCAGATAATATGCCATACCATAGAAAATTCAAAAAGAAAAGGCAGGCACGGGAAGACGCATCAAACAGGTATGAAACTAGTGTATCACAGTACGAAACTAGTGCATCATAGTTATAGCATACCATGTAGACATTTTATCGAACACCTGCAGGTTTTATATAGATGTTTTTCATCTAGTTTTTTTCTCAAACACATATTGAATCAAAGTTTTATATCAACTAAATACACTATCAATCTACACAGATATATCAACTAATCATAAATTAAAATTAACATAAAGTAAACTTAGCAAAAAGTTAAAAAATAATTGATTAAGATCTTACTTTAATTAATCGTTAATGATAAGTAATTCGTTGATGATGAACTCTCATTATTCGAGGATGATTACAATGAACACTCATTAAACGTTGGTCATCGGCAGATAATAGTGAGGAAGGTGGTGTTGAATGATGGAGAAGGTGGCGATGAAAGGGGGAAGATGGTGGTGAAGGCTGGGGAAGGTTATGGTGAAAGATGAGTTATGTTATGAAGAAGATGAGATAAGGAATGAAAGGATGTAAGGGTTTAATAGATTAAATGATGAATATACCCCTGACAATATAAAAAAAGCGGATGGGGAGTAGACACGTGCAGTTGGAGGCCTTCCCTAGCTTATTAATTTTGAGGCTTCTCATGAAATATCCCATATATATATTATATATAAATAAAATAATATATATTATATATAATATATATATATATATAAAATATATATATATATATATATATATATATATATATATATATAATATACTAGAAAACGCGGAGGGGGCATTTTGTAATTTCACATCCAAAAACCATAGGGGTCTCATTGAAAACTTGTCATTTGTTGCATACCCCCAAAATTAAACTGGATTTCTCTCTCTCGTCATCTGATTCACACACACAAAAACAGACACATTTATCGATTTCTCTCCCTCTCAATCTTTAATCGCCATCTTCATCATCATTAACCTCCAATCAGTAAGACAAACACCACCATCGCTATCGTTATCCGCCATTGAAACACCTTCGAACTGAGCTCGATCATCTTCTTCAACATGCTCATTAGATCCTCCATGCTTAGGTCTTCATCCATTTGTGAAGAAATTCGCAATCCAAAGGTTATTAGGTCAAAATTGGTCAACAAAAAGGTCAAAATTTCACTCTTATCACTGAAATGTTTGTATTCGATGTTAAATTACTGAATTTTTAGCAATGTGAGTTACTTTAATACATCAGGATTCAATTTTTTTATACGAGTTATGTTTTGCCTTTTTATGTGATGATAACTCTTGTTATCTGTTTATTTTGCAAACATGAGCATGGTGAAAGCTCTAGTTTAATTTCTGGTTCATTGCACTTTTTGATAGATTATGAAATTAGAGCTTTTGGTTTTTGTCAGGCCACGTGCTTATTTTAGTTCTGTAAGAATATCTTCACCCTTGAAAATTCTTATCGAAGATTGATGCTTTGTCTTAGTTGCGTTCTATTTATGTTTTGTAGGAATATGTTCGCGGGTGAAATTTTTATAAAAGATTATTTTAGTTTTGTAAGAATATCTTCACCTGTGAAATTTTTTATTGAGGATTGATGCTTTGATTTAAGTCGCGTTCTACTTATGTTTTGTAGGAATATCTTCACGGGTGAAGATATTATAGAAGATTATTTTAGTTTTGTAAGAATATCTTCACCCGTGAAAATTTTCATCGAAGATTGATGCTTTGGTCTTAGTCGCATTCTATTTATGTTTTGTAGGAATATCTTCACCCGTGAAAATTTTATTGAAGATTATCTTAGTTTTGTAAGAATATCTTCACATGTGAAATTTTTTATCGAGGATTGATGCTTTGGTTTTAGTCGCGTTCTATTTATGTTTGGTAGGAATATCTTCACCCGTGAAAAGACTATACCCTCTTGATGTGCAGTCACGACATCAACTTCTGATCTTTCTAATTAAACCAGGTGTGTATCCAAAACTACAATGTTGACTTAATGCATGGCTTTACGAGTTATTGACTAGTAGTTATTGACTTATAAACCGTTACTTATTGGTTTTGAATCTGTTACAGTGAAGAGTGTCATTGTGTGTGTGAGGTTTGTTACTAATTTAGATTTACATTGCTTTACTTTTTTTTATTTACTTACTACATTTACCTAGCCGGTGAATGTTGTGTTATTTGTTTTCTTATTGAATGTGTTTCGTTAATGGCGCGAAATTGTTAAGTGTTTCTAGGTATTCACGCAAAGTTAGTCACAAAGTAATGGATATTTGAAAGATTTAAATTGAGGCATTTTCCATGGCTGTTGTAATTATCTATTTACATAGTGAATATGTATTTAAAAAAGTGGCATAAAAGGAAATGGGGTCAAGTAGTCATTTTATTCAAAATATTTGGTTATCATGAAACTAATTTGATTTTGTAATCATATCTGATAAACTTGTTATTTAAAAAAAAATTAAAATTATAAAAAAGCATTTTAGGTCAACCTATTTTGACCTGCTACCCAAATCCACAGACTCGATTATTTGCCACCTCTATGTTTACTGACTGCCATTCTTGATTTTCCTTTTTTGATGGTTTCACTGGCAACTTGCTGATTTTTTTGACTAACTTGATGATTCATGACAATATTATGTAGGTTCAAGGCACACTTAGCTTGTCAAATGCAGTCGTCTTAAGCTTTAGTCTTCCTCGTGATGTTGTGTCTGAGTTTGAATTAATTGTAGAAGAACTTTTAATGAGTGATTCAGTAATCAAGGTAAGTGTGAGGTATTAGATATGAATACAGTTGGATGCTATAAACTCAGTGTAATATCTTCTTTATACAGTTGGGTTAATGTGATCGATTAAAGAAAGTATCGTCTGTCATAAAACTATGATTGCCTTTATGTGAATCATTTTCCCGACAAAATTGAATATATACTATATCAAGCAGCCTGACGTGTCTCTAGATTGTTTATGCGTTACTTGTCCTGGATGTGTATCCTATATTTCCTGAACTTATATATGAAAATAGTACTGCATACTTGTAAGTACGTGACTTATCCGCCAGTTTATATAGAAATAACCCTTCTACTTGTGTAGATTATTCTTCTATTGCAATTAGATATTAAATATTTCAGTGGTATTCTTATCACTTACTCTAATATGCTTTTTCTAGATATACGGGGCTTTGTGAATGTCTGTTAAATTGCACTTGATGTTGAATTCCAAGATGCTTATAGATGGTGATGGTGAGCGGGATCCAATTATTGCCACTTCATTGCTTGAAGCTAGCAATTTGTTGGTTCTCAAGATAACTTTTTCTCTTTTCCCTAGCTGAAAATTAATCTGAAAAAGTTGTTTACAACAATCTAATGTGTCAGGAGGATCCGTGATACAATCAAATTCAAATCTTGTTGTTCATGGACAAGGTTCTTTGAATTTGACTATGGCAGACATTGTTATAGAAGCTCAGCATCTGTTTTATCAAAAATTTTATTGTATTAATGTAAGGCCAGTTGTGTTATTTATAAGCTTATCAGGCCCATAATAGATTTTGAAAATCATTAGTTTTTCTAAGCATAAGAACTCAATGAAATTTCCTGCTGCAAAATTACATAAAGATGGTGCCACCCTATATCCGTGTTGCAATGTATTAGGTTGCATGATTTCTTTAGTTATGAGTACAGGTGGCACTTTCATTTTCTTTATGCAAAATGGGTCAATTAGGACTGTATCTTATTGATAAGGGGGCATTTATGAATAACTAGTAAGATCAAAGCTTCAATATTTGCTTATAATTTTCACTTGTGAAGATAATCTTATAAAACTTAGATAATAGTCTATTAAACATGAATATCTCATATTCTTGCACTTCTAGTATAAAACATACGCTGATAAGATCAAATCTTCAATCCTTGCTAATAACTTTCACGTGTGAAGATATTCTTACAAAACTTAAATAATCGTCTATTATATATCAATATCTCAATTTTTTTTCACTTCTAATATAAAAAAGTACAAAAATAAGATCAAAGCTTCAATATTTGCTTATAATTTCCACGTGTGAAGATATTCTTACAAAACTTAGATAATAGTCTATTAAACATTAATATCTCATATTTTGCATTTCTAGTATAAAACAAATGCTAATAAGATCAAAGCTTTAATATTTGCTCATAATTTGCACGAGTGAAGATATTCTTACAAAACATAATCGTATATTAAAATGAATATCTTAATTTTTGTCACTTCTATAATAAAAAAATACTCTATTAAGATCAAAGCTTCAATACTCGCTTATAATTTGCACGTGTGAAGATATTCTTACAAAACTTAGATAATAGTCAATTAAATATGAATCTCTCATATTTTTTCTCCTTAGTATAAAACATACACTAATAAGATCAAAACTTCAATATTTGCTCATAATTTGCACTAGTGAGGATATTCTTACAAAACTTACATAATAATCTATTAAAATGATTATCTCAATTTTTTCACTTCTAATATAAAAAAATACGCTAGTAAGATCAAAGCTTCAATATTTGCTTATACTTTGCACGTGTGAAGATATTCTAACAAAACTTAGATAATAGTCTATTAAACATGAATATCTCATATTTTTGCGCTTCTAGTATAAAACATATGATGGTAAGATCAAATCTTTAATCCTTGCTCATAATTTGCACGTGTGAAGATATTCTTACAAAAACTTAGATAATCGTCTATTAGATATCAATATCTCGATTTTTTTTACTCTTAATATAAAAAATAAGTTAGTAAGACTAAAGCTTTAATATTTGCTTATAATTTGCATGTGTGAAGATTTTCTTACAAAACTTAAAAAATAGTCTATTAAACATGAATATCTCATATTTTTGCACTTCTAGTATAAAACATACGTTAATAAGATTAAAGCTTTAATATTTGCCCATAATTTGCACGAGTGAAGATATTCTTACAAAATTTAAATAACCGTCTATTAAAATGCATATCTCAATTTTTTTGCACTTCTAATATAAAAAAAAGCTAGTAAGATCAAAGCTTTAATATTGGCTTATAATTTACACATGTTAAGATATTCTTACAAAACTTAAATAGTCGTCTATTAGATATCAATATCTCGATTCTTATCCCTTCTAATATAAAAAAATATGATAGTATGATCAAAGCTTCAATATTTGCTTATAAATTGCACGTGTGAAGATAGAATATCTCATATTTTTGTATTTCTAGTATAAAACATACGCTAATAAGATCAAAGCTTTAATATTTGCTCATAATTTGCACGAGTGAAGATATTATTACAAAACTTAAATAATCGTCTTTTAAAATGAATATCTCAATTTTTTCACTTCTAATATAAAAAAATACGCTAGTAAGATCAAAGCTTTAATATTTGCTTATAATTTTCACGTGTGAAGACATTCTTACAAAACTTAGATAATAGTCTATTAAACATGAATATATCATATTTTTACACTTCTAGTATAAAATATACGCTAATAAGATCAAAGCTTTAATATTTGCTCATAATTTACACTAGTGAAAATACTCTTACAAAACTTAAATAATCGTCTATTAAAATGAATATCTCAATTTTTTTCACTTCTAATATATAAAATACGCTAGTAAGATCAAATTTTTAATATTTACTTATAATTTGCACTTGTGAAGATATTCTGACAAAACTTAGATAATAGTCTATTAAATATGAATACATCATATTTATGCACTTCAAGTATATAAAACATACGCTAATAAGATCAAAGCTTTGATATTTGCTCATAATTTGCACGAGTGAAAATATTCTTACCAAACTTAAATAATAATCTATTAAAATGAATATCTTAATTTTTTTCACTTCTAATATAAAAAAATAAGCTAGTAAGATCAACGCTTTAATATTTGCAAGTGTGAAGATATTCTTAAAAAACTTAGATAATAGTCTATTAAACATGAATATCTCATATTTTTTTAAACATGAATATCTCATATTTTTGCACTTCTATTATAAAACATACGCTGGTATGATCAAAGCTTTAAACCTTGCACATAATTTGCACGCTTGAAGATATTCTTACAAAACTTAAATAATCGTCTATTAAAATGAATATCTCATTTTTTTTCACTTCTAATATAAAAAAATACGCTAGTAAGATCAAAACTTCAATATTTGCTTATAATATGCACTTGTGAAGATATTCTTACAACACTTAGATAATAGTCTATTAAATATGAATATCACATATTTTTGCACTTTTAGTATATAAAACATACGCTAATAAGATCAAAGCTTTAAAATTTGCTCATAATTTGCACTAGTGAAGATATTCTTACAAAACTTAAATAATCGTCTATTAAAATGAATATCTTATTTTTTTCACTTCTAATATAAAAAAATACGCTAGTAAGATCAAAGCTTCAATATTTGCTTATAATTTGCACGTGTGAAGATATTCTTATAAACTTAGATAATAGTCTATTAAACATGAATATCTCATATTTTTGCACTTCTAGTATAAAACATACGCTAATATGATCAAAACTTTAATATTTGCTCATAATTTCCATGAGTGAAGATATTCTTATAAAACTTTAATAATCGTCTATCAAAATGAATATCTCAATTTTTTTCACTTCTAATATAAAAAAATACGCTAGTAAGATCAAATCTTTAATATTTACTTATAATTTGCACGTGTGAAGATATTCTCACAAAACTTAAATAATAGTTTATTAAACTTGAATATCTCATATTTTTGCACTTTAAATATAAAAAATATGATTGTAAGATCAAAACCTCAATCATCGGCATATGGAACTTGCATAAAATGATATTTGTTTGGTGTAAAACTCGAAACAAATATTTGGCTTTTATTAGTAAAATTTATACAAATCTAGCACAAAACGAATAAATAAATTCATTTTAACTATAAATTTATAAAAATTTACATTTAAACTTTTGATTTTTTAAATTTGTTTGTAAAAAATCAGCAAGTACATTACACATATCAACTTGCCGACATAAATACTTTGTTTAGAAATGATATTATAAACTCCTCTTCATTCCATCAAGCTACCTATGTGGGACAAATGCAAGTCATAAATTCGTTAATAAGAGGTACAAATTTTACATGTCGCCAAGTAGTGTGAAAGGCCGAACTTCAAAGTTATAGGTAAAAAGAATACTATACTTACATACTTAGTTACATAATACATAGATATAGAATCGTAATATAATGAAGCTTGAAATACTATTGATATAGCATCATGCTATATTGCTTTTCTTCATTTTAGTGCAAGCGAATACACATAATATAATGAAGCTTGAAATACTATTGTTCGACTCTGGAGTAATGAGTTTATCGGATGCTATACGAAAAATTATGTAACAATCCTTCTAAGACGATTGTATAGAAATACAATAAAACACAGAGATCAACTATATATTCCATTACCGGCTTAACTTTCAAAAGAGCAAGCCTTGCTGAATGCAGAAGTTCTATATTTTTGTTTATTTTCTCTGTGATATCCTGTGGTAACTCCTTAGTACTTAACAATGCAAAATCAGAAAATTGTATAAGTTTGAAAACTGCACTAGTCCACATATAGAATACCCGGTGTGCTTGTCATGGACATACTTGGTGTGTGAGAAGCAGGGACGGAACCAGGACCAAATATAGCCGGGTGCACAAATTTTTTTAAACCGTAACACTAGAAACACTTTTCGATGGACCGGGTGCATTTAAGATACATTTAGGAAAAATCGATGTTTTTTTTCAAAAATTAACACTAAATCGAAAAAATTCATAGGGTTCCCGGGCATTCGCGGGAACCCCCTGGTTCCGTCCCTGACCCTACATATTGTTCAGTATTTTTCCAGTCGACACTTGTGTTAAAAATTAATATGTGCTTTACAAGTCAAAAGTATAAGAACGTAAAAAGCATAAGTGTGATGATGAGATATTGTTCGGTATTTTGCAAGTCGACACTTGTGTTAAAAATTAATATGCGGAAATTATGAATTATATTGTTGATGGTAGATGCAGTGCGTAGAGTAAATAACCTATAATATTTTTTGTTACATGCTCAAAGATTATGTCATATAGTTATAATATATGGCTACATGTTCAATACTATACGAGCTATATAGGATGACACATTAGTATATGATTTTTCTCTTTTCTTGGCTTGCCTTTTAATTATAAGAGCTTTTAAGGTGGTTTTGATCGACTAGGTAGGTGGGTTTTTTTTTTTGGGGGTGGGGGATTTGCTTTTTTTTCTTTAAGAAATTGGATTTCACTTTCGTTTTGAGCTACCTAAGTAATTTTAGATTTTAATAATTGTGAGAGTGAGAGGCTAATACAGTGGTTTAGTAGGACCTATGACATAGATGCAAATATACAGTCTGTGAATAGTATTTTTTTTTTTAACGGCGGATATTATTAAAAGACTAGCAGAGAGCTAGAAACTTACAAAGAAACAAGATGAGGGTTTTTTTAATCAATCTATCCAACTAAAATAAGTTTTGCAACGATACCTAATCCAATAAAAGGAACGAGAGACTATATCTTCAAAGAGGGAAGCCTTCGAAGGAATAGATGAACCAAAGATGCTCTTGTTGCGGAAAATTCCAAATAACCCACCACATGGTATAACAAACACCTTCAATCATCGTTTTGTACTTGGAATGAAGCCTAATATTCGAAAGCCAAGCTAGCCAATGCTCATGAGAAACAAGCTCGGTAAACGTAACATCCCACCAATTACAGACCTTCTAAAAAATCTCTCTAGCAATTTTGCATGCGAAGAAAGTGTGGCTAACTGAC